>CM061068.1:27845769-27987524 GCA_030762895.1 Sophora flavescens | reverse complement strand
CACATGAAGTAAGAAATTGCATATTGTTTTACATCTCCATGAATCAGAGTAAAGCTAGGAAAGGATTCATGCAAAGTGCAAACAATAATTAAGGCAAGAAAATGGTGAAGAGAACCTACCAATACTGGTTATACAATACGAAAGAGTCAACTGGAATTTTCTTGCCCTCATCATTGCGATTCCAGTGGTAGACAGCATGTGTCCTATTTTTTATCTCCAGTGTTGAGTGTCCATAGCTGGCTTCTCGAAATGCGGAGTATTCTGGCTGTGGATCCGTAAACCTGAAAGACCAAGGAAGAACGAATTGAAAATTATATGATATCTTTGATGAATGCTAACTAAGAATACCAACCTCCTATGAGGGTTGAATCATAAAGGATTAACTAGAAACCTAAAAAAATTGTTCTTAGATCCATTTTTTAAAACAACATTAACTGCCTATACATGACAAAGTGATTAGTTTATTTTACCTTGCAGCAAGACCTTCTTGATTTCCTCCATCCCCAACTGTTATGTAAACAGGTGCTGATTTGTCTGCTATAGGAAACCGGTTACCGCTTGTTATGTTGTAGTCAATATTGGAGAACCGATACTGAAAACGAGATAGAAACATTCAACACATAAGAATTCATTGTGACAATCACATGACTACAAAATAACATGCATCTGTCTGTGTTGTGCAAGGACAAAAAAATGAGCAGGGAGTAAAAACCATACTGATCTTTCATAAGCATGGACATGGCCAGCAAAGATGACATCAACTTTGTAATGGATGAACCAGCTCTCAAAAACTGCTCGCATGCTTTCACCCTCCATATAGTGAGCTTCATTACTGTTGTAGAGCGGCACGTGCATGAGAACTATGAGCCAAGGTGTCTTCTCCCTATCAACCCTCTTGAGCTCTTCTTTGAGCCATGTCCATTGAGGTGTGTACTTTACTGTTATGAAATATATCAGTATTATGCAGAATATCATACAAGAAAGCAGATACTGCTCTCAATAACAATGTTAAGACTCTTAATATCATACGTCACTGGCAGCGAATGTTTCAACTGGCACAGAAACAGCTCTCAATAACAATGTTACGACTCTTAAGACCTAGAAACATCTTAATGTGGGTCTCCACCATTCTTAAAGACAAACTAACAACTACAACCCGCACTTGAGCCCTGATGTAGAAGTACATATCTTCTTTTCATCAATTTTCTTTCTGTTTCCTTATTAGAAAATTTATTGCTTGCTTATATTGGTACCCTATTCTAACAGGACACTTATGCTTGAATTTAGGACACATTTTTTCTTCATTTCTGTTTCTTTATTACTAATCAATAGGACACCTCTGTTGTGAAGGAGAAATAGCATTTGCTTGCTACTTAGTGATGTCAATCTTGCATAGTTTCATCTAAGAAGAGAAACAACAATATTGTGGTTCCTATCTAAAAATTTAAGTATGAATCTAAAAGTATGTCATGCTATATAACTGTCAATCAAAATGTACAGAAAATTAACAAGTAGATAACGAGGAGATTAGTTACCAAATGGTGAATAGCTGGAAAGCACAATTATATGAGCTGACGCACGTCTGATTGCATACCAGAGAGGGTTGCTGCTTTTGGAGGCCAGATAAGGAGTAGTATATCGTTGAAGATAGGACTTGAAAGGAACAACTTCTCCCTACCCGTGCAGATTTATTTAAGAACATCAGAGCCAAGTTAATAATCTTTGATGCAAAGAGTCAACATGGGCAACAGGAGAAAATTGAAGTCTTAAACTGAAAGAAACTTCACGATGGTCAACTTAGTTTTACAAAAAATTCTCACGAATATTCACTTCACTTCCATATGGTATCAATTGGGACTCAGCAACCTAATAGCAGATGACTTTATCTGTACAATATAAGCTTTTATTTGACTTCTAAAGGAATCATATGGGATTAGCTACAAAATATATCAATATGAAGGATGGCATATAACAGAAGATTACTAGTCCAAACCACAGTTTGCAACTTTCATAGAGCTGATAGTCAGCTAAGTCGTATTAGGTAAATGAGCATGCGTTGATTCAGCTTTGCTACGTAACAACTAACAAGAATTTGTCACCGGGAGACTTAAAATATGTTCCCAGGGGAAATAAATATGTACAATTCAAGAAAAGGAATAAACCAGTCTAGAAGTAGAAAAAGGTGCACATTTTCTTATTCCAAAAGGCGAAGAAAAAGGAGAACCGAAACCATGGTTATGCTTTATATTGCCACAGATAATAATGATGTTATTTAAATTCTATAAGTGAGTTAGTGCAGACAAGAATAGCCAAGATGCAAGCAGACTAAGGTTAGTACTCTACCATGTAGGGCATGTACTCTATTTCATGATTTCCGGCAGACCAAATCCATGGTTGATATGCTGTACTTCTTTCAGCAAATCGGCCCCATGTATCCCACCGCAAACCGACATCATTGTACTGGTACCTATCAGCGTAAGAAAGATCTCCAACAAATAAGACAGTCTGTGCTCCACTCTGCAGGTAATGCTCAAGAGTTGATAGAGAATTAAATGTTTGGCCCAAATCACCTGCAATGTACATACAATAATTCATTTAAGAGAACCACAAAAATTAAAATATGAGAAATCAAAGAAAAAGGAATTCCCTGTAGATATTTTATGAAGTAGAAATAGAATGGCACAATTGAGCATGCAAAAAACCATTTCTAGCAGAACAAATGTGGGAAAACAGAACTAACCAATGATCCCAAATTTGTAGGGAGCATCTGGCTCAACTTCAGGAGGTGTTTCAAACCAAAATTCTCGAGAAGAATCACCACTTCCTATTCGGTAGTAGTATTTAGTCTTATACTGAAAAGGGTAAATCATTGAATTAACACAATGAACACATTCTACAGTCTACACAAGGACGGAACATAGTTATAAAAGTATGTGTGATTATTTGAGAAATGAAAAGTTATGTCATGCTGATTTTACTTTTGACATTGCAGATATGATGACAGTTATAAAAATTCTAGTCACCTAATCTGATCAGCAATTACCTCAAGGCCTTCAACAAGACAGTGATGAATGTAACCAGACTTGTATTTGTAGAAAGTGTAGTTTGCAACTGTGCCTTCTGCGCTAGCTTGAAATTTATTCTCTGATGTGCCAAAATGTACTTTGCTGGGGCCTGGTTCATCTGGGGTCACCCATGAGATGATTACTGCTTTTCCATCATAGTCGCCTTGGGTGATATGCACCTACAGTGGAAATAATCAATACTGCAAATCATAAGTTCACAACATTAATATTTTTTCCTTGTTTGAACAAAATGATACAGCATGAAGTCAAGCCATATCTTTTTAGTTCAAGTATAAAATTTCTACCACTGGAATGGTTTTCCTGTAACCACAAGCATCAATACTTCCAGTAGAGTATATGTATTTCTGGACACGAATCTTTTATCTCTTAAGAGTGTGTCTAGATGGTGCGTGATTATTTCAATAATCAATTATATGTATAATCAATTATTGTTACGACTGATTATAATAGAACTAGTTTTATGTTTGGACGAGTTTTTTAAAAAGCGAATTTAAAATTATTTGTTTCGTTTAGGTTGCGTAAAAATTCACCTTTATACACTAAATTACAAAAAAAAAGGTATGGAGTTGTTTATTTATATTAATAATACTTGTTTGTAAGTCGATTCTACAGGGTGAAATGGTAAAAATTTGAGTAGCTTCATAAAAACTAATTTTTCCATAATTTAATCAGGTTTGTCAAACAAGTCAGACTAAATTCAAAAGAAAAAAGTTGTTTCCTATACAAAATCTATCTTATCTAAACACCCTCTTAGTGTGATAAGCTGACTTGCTTATCAAAAAGAGAGAAATTCTTTGATGAGTTGGTGTATATTCTATAGTCCTGCATGGTTTCTTGAGAAGAGGAAATCAATACCTACATTAATAAATAAAAGGAATAACGTTAGAATTTAAAACTGCTTCACATGTCCAATTTGAGTGCTGAGGCCTAGGATCATCATCACAATTTCATCAAAAGATATCAGGGAATAAATAATAACAGCAAAGGGGATGAAAGACTTTACCTGTTGAGGTGCATTAAAACCCTTTGGAACTGCAAATGCTTCATGATTAAGGGGGATGTCCACAGATGGGAACTCTGACCGAATGAAAGAGCTAGTTATCCCTGCACTCCCATCTTTGATAGAGCTCAAGAAGACAAAGGAAGCAAGAAGTAAATGAAGCACCACGGCCTGCATCCTTGTATCCAGTGAAGAGATTGTTGCCCTTTATCAGCCTACAGAGCCCTAACTATCTGCATTCAAGAATCCCAATGGATGTCATTTTGTACCACAGTGTGAGTGTGCTATATATGTTGAAGACTTGAATTAAGTCATCTCGGAATGACTTATTTCAGAGTGAAAAAATAAATAACTTGAAATTTCAAATCTGTGTTGTTTTCCCCCAATTTTCTCTCATACTCTTGTTTAGCTTTGCTACTGATACCATCAATTGCAAAAGCTAGCATTTCAAATTCAAATGGAAACAAGGAGAAGCTGTTTCAATATCTGCGAAGATGAACTACACAGTCTTTGTACCCACAACGATCCATCATTCTTTACTATATAAAACACATAAACAGCTTGTATGTATTGGTATTGTATAGTATGAATCTGAAATAGGCAAGAGCATTGGCATTGACAGATTTTATTTAAGTTAAAACTTAAAACTAAGCTGGGTGACCTTGAATCTAGATTCGATATTCAAAGCACGATAGAAGGGGTTAACAAACGAATATTGATTTAATTATAATGAATAATGATCAGATAATATTAATGCATAGTAATGTTTGGGAAATACGAAGAGAGTGAGAGAGAAGGTTGGTTACCTTGAAATGATGGAAGCATTTGCAGAGGAGAAGAAAAGAGCGAAGGAAGAAGGAAGCGAGGATTGGATTTATGGAATGGGTTGGGTGATGGGTGGTTGATGATGGCTGATGCATATGGAAGCGAGCCATTGGGTCACGTGGAAACAGGGACAGCGACACCACGCTCACACCTCCCTGTCTCCATCCCTATGTCTTCAATTAATCATGCTGAATTTTATGCATCGTGTCATGGATGTATAATACTAACTCCAGTGCTCAATTATAAACAACAATAATTAATTTTATATTTCCTCCTATCTTTATTATAAACAAAAAAAAAATCTCAAGATTTTTGGTTCAGTATGTAAGTTTTTTTTTTCAATTATCCATTTAATGACATTATTCTCAAAATATCTTTAATTTAATATAAATTTCAATGACTCATTTGATGAAGATTGAAGTTTTAGATGAAGGGTAATTTAGGTAACAAACCTAATTTTTTTACAAGATTCAATGAGATTAACTAACCACATTAATATGTATGTTTTATTTAACTTTTGCTTATAATAGAGATCGGATGAAGTACTTATTAAGAAAGTTAGTTAATTTAGTTTAGTTGTCTTGATTTATGTAAAAAAAATGTGTTATAATTATTAAATTACCCTTTAATTGTTTCGGGAATGTACAATGCTCTTGAAAAGGTAAAGGGAGAATTGATTTGATTGATTAATTTTCTTGATTTTTGGAATACTTACATTAAATAGAGTTGAGTTAGTTGGATTTTATTTATATTTAATTCCAAAAAATATAGGTACCTTTTTACTTATAATTGAGTCCAAAGGGAGTAGTATAAGGAAAATGCTAACGAGTGCCCTTAGGGCCCGTTTGGTGGTCAGGATAAGAGAGACAAGATAGGATAAACTATCATATCCTGTCTGAAATTATTGTTTGGTGAGCCAGCAGGATAGGATAAGTCAATCATGTCTGTAACGCCCTCCCTCAGGGCATTACTTACGTAACCCATGCGGAATTTAAATTAAAAGATAATATGCTGGTTGCTTTCGGAAAATTTGTTTTCTCTTAAGTCAGAAAACTGGGGTATAAAATTTTCTTTTCCATAAAGATAACTCTAAAATCCATCATACATACATTTAAAATGTAAAGTCACGTTGGTAACAAAGTTACCATGACATACAACATTTCTATAAGTTTCCATTTTCGAAAGAGAAAGTTTAAACTTCAGATGGATGTATATAACACTACATTCACGGACCTCTTTAGATACACAACCCAACTCAAAACTCCTAAGCTGGTCATTCTATCAAATATTCATTGGAGAGACCCCCAATCGGGATACTTTCCCAACCTCTAACATTAGGTCTTCAAATGACTTAGAAAGACTCCTCTGCAACATCGGTACTAGAGTACCAAGGTACTACAGCAAAACCCGAAGATTACCTGATATAATTGTAAGAGTGAGATACCATCATAAGATATATCCCACAACAACCATACACATAATACATACATCACATAATCATATAAGCAGTTAAATCATGCATGTACATAATATATCAGTGTTATATCAAAGGGCATCAAACCCGCACAATCAATCTTTCGAAAATATGCATGACACTTCAATATCAGGCTCTAACTTAATCTCATGAGATCTCAACACCGTTTTTCACTGGAGAATCATTAGAGTTGGTCAAGCTCTAGCCCACCTGGGCAGTTACCCCCTTACCCTCATGCATTAAGGTCTCAGGACGGGCAACGTCACATGTGCCTCTTCACTCGGTTTACATGGACAGACTCCCAGATACCACCTTGTATCTGATTTAATCATCAATAGCACGTCTGCTTGGGGAAATGCACATGAGAAAATATTTTATTTGAAAGGATTTCTTTGTGTTCATTATTTTCACTGTCGCTGCTCAAGGCTAACGACTTAATCATCATTTCCCCATCACTTGAAAACTCAAGCATAGGACTCATAGTCCGAATGCTCAATCACAATGCCCAAGACCGTGGCCGCAGTCAAGGGTTGTGGTCGTAGAAAACAACCTTCACCTTTAATCATGATCATCACACGCGGTTAGAAGACACAGTCCAACACAACGTGATTAGGACCTAAGTCCCTAATATCATAGCCAGGACTCGTAGTCCCGAATTAACACTGATCCAAGATCACGTGCACATCACTGAATACTAGAGGCGACGTCTTGCGTACTAGATTCACTTTCATAAGTACTTATTTTTCGTTCAGTGAAAAAAACAAATCCAAAACCGAATCCTCGATAACCTATCCAGGTTATCGGAAAGTTTCTAAAATGTTTAGGAAAACCTTTTCTTTGAAAGTCTTTTATAAAGCATCTTTGAAATTCTTTTATCTTTGAAATATTTCCCCCAATAGGATATTGCCAAATAATCTTGAAAGTTTTCACTTGAAAACACATAGTTCGAAAAGGATTTTCCTCTTGTATAACAATAGTACACCAAAATCATTTCATCATTTAAAACAAGTACTTTAAGTTTAAAGAGCTTTTGGAAAAGAACACAAATCCTTTCATCTTCAAAGCTTATTAAGGTTTTTAATCCTTATAACGGTTGAGCACAGACGCACGTCTGGCTTGGCAAACTTTTAATCAACAACAGTATATATCATCAGTTCAATGCTAATATCACAGTTGAAAGCAGTTCATCACATATATGCATTATATCATTTAGAACAAGTACAGTTCAACATCAGATAATAGCACAACAGTGCAAGTACATTAGATAATCAAGTAAGCTCAATCAACAGGTAAATATCCAATTAAACACTTACACACATGCATACAGTTATTGAATATCTTTAGGAAATCCCCTCTTACCTTAAGAAGGTAAAAGAACGTGAGAAAATAAACAGTTTCGTGGACGTTCTTCAAGGTTGGTTAGGATGAAAGTCTAGGTTTCAAGACACAAGGTTCAAGGATTAGAACTCAATCGAGAACTTAGGGCTAGAAGTTTCCAAAGCATATGCAACTTAGGGATTTATGATCCTCAAGTGCTAAGAGTTTAAAACATGATTACTTAAAACAAAGTTAAACAAAAATCCCACCAAGTTACACCTTGATGGAGATTCGGCCTTGATCAATAAAATAGGCTAGGAACATTTAAAATTTCCAATCTCTTTGGTTTAGCATCCATTAATAGTAAGGAGCTCAAAACCATGATCACTTTGGATAAATGAAAAACGAAACACCCTAGGTCCATAACCTTTAAGGTTCGGTCATCCTTGGGTTTTCCAATCTCTTAGACCCTTTTAGCATCCAAAAACTTATGGAGCTTGAGTCTTGATCATCTTGGAAACACCATATGATTATAAATAATTAAAGTATAATATCTTAAAGTAAATGGCGTAAATATAAATGGCATAAAGTAAATGGCATAATGTAAATAGCATAAATATAAATGGCATAAAGTAAATGACATAATGTAAATGACATAAAGTAATTAGCATAAATATAAATGGCATAAGGTAAATGACTTAAAGTAAATGGCATAAATATAAATGACATAAAGTAAATGACTTTAAGTAAATGGCGTAAATATAAATGACATAAAGTAAATAACATAATGTAAATGGCGTAAATATAAATGACATAAAGTAAATAACATAATGTAAATGGCATAAATATAAATGACATAAAGTAAATAACATAATGTAAATGGCATAAACATGAGTGACATAAAAGTAAATGACATAAAGTAGAGTAAAATCTTTAAACTTTCCAATCACTTTAGACATAGTATCCTTTAACATAAAGGAGCCTTGGTCAATGATCATTTTGGGAAACAAATCTTGAAACTTTCCAATCACTTTAGACATAGCATCCTTTAACATAAAGGAGCCTTGGTCAATGATCATTTTGGAAAAACAAATCTTTAAATACAAACTCACACTTGTAAAAGTTGAAACAAAATCCATCAAAACCATAGGTATGGTTCGGCCTCATTAAGAAGTAGAGGTTAGGAATCTTTGTTTTACACAACCTTTTAGTATGTTAAACTACAAGTAAATACAAGGCCATAGAAATTGGTTTCAACTCAAAAGGAGTTTTCTACCATTTTTGAGAGATTTTTGAAGATAAAAGCTTATAAATGACATGAAGAAGAAACTTTAGAAAAGGATGAAGTTTTTAAAGAAAAGAATACATGAGAGTATTACCCTAACCAAGAGGAACAACTTTGATGAATAACACTTAATGGAAAGAAGAGTAAAAACAAGAGCTTTGGAAGCTTGAAGTGAAAAGATGAAAGCTTAAGATGAAGTAGAAGAAGAAAGTGTTTAAATGAGTTTGATAAGTGCTATTTATAGAGGGATGGGAGGAAGTGCACGGCCTTAAGGGGAAGAAGGAGAAGGAAGTTGAGTTTCTTGAAGAATGGATTAAGAGTTAATGTGATGTGATGTGATTGGAGAGAGAAAGTGAAAAGTAAGATTATGAAGTGTAAGTATGATTTTCTTTTCCATTAGGCATGTCATAACATTAAATGAGATTCCCATCAAGTCTTTTCTCCTTCTTTAGGGTTCATTTAACTGTGTAAATACGTAACCGGTTGCACATCCGATCGTATTTTCTGAAGGTTTCGCCCGGATAAAATATTATATTTTATTCCCGGACAACAAAATTTCGAGAATTTACCAATCCACATAAAACATCATAAAAACACTAATTGTCTCGTTCACGAATTAAAATTTTGTTTCTGGCTCAGTGAACTTGTACCGGTAGTGAGAACTCAGACCGGTTTTTGTCTGAATTTTCGACTGAAAATTTTATTGGGGCTTCATATGGTAAAACAACACAAGAAAATGATTTTATTTTAAATAAAATCACCTTCTGGATTTTATCGAAAATAGATACATTAAAGTATTATTTATCGATAAAGAAGCATACGAAAAACGGGGTGTTACAACTCTACCCCTCTAAAAAGAATTTCTTCCTCGAAATTACGTACCTTGAAATAACTCAGGGTACTGCAACTTCATCTTGTCCTCAGCCTCCCACGTTGCTTCTCCGGTTGTCTCATTCCAGATGACTTTGACCAAAGGAATTTGTTTACCTCTGAGCTGCTTTGTCATCCTATCCACGATTCGTGTCGGCGAAGTCACAAAGGACAGGTTCTCTTTTAATTGTACTTTATCAGGCTTTATGATATGTGATGGATCAGGAATGTATTTTCTCAACTGAGAGACATGAAAAACATCATGGATATTGGAAAGAAAGGGTGGTAAAGATATTTTATAAGCTCACTGGACCTACACGACGAAGAATTTGGTAGGGGTCCAATGAACTTGGGCGTAAGCTTTCGGACTTTAGTACTCGCCAATCCCGGTCGTTGGAGTGACTCTCAAGAATACATGTTCGCCTTCCTCAAACTCTAGAGGTCGCTGCGTCTCTTGTCCGCGTAGCTCTTTTGTCGGCTCTGAGTTGCCCTCATTTTCTCCTGGATCATCTTCACCTTTTCCGTTGTTTGTTGCACGAAGTCTGGACCTAATAACAAACTTTCACCATCCTGGTACCAACACAAAGGCGTTCGACATCGTCGACCATACAGGGCCTCATAAGGTGCCATTCCAATGCTTGAGTGGAAGCTATTATTGTAGGTAAATTCTATCAACGGTAGGGACTCATCCCAACTTCCGACATCATCCAAAACACAAGCCCTCAGCAAATCCTCGAGTGACTGGATTGTTCTTTCCGATTGCCCATCCGTCTGTGGATGATATGCGGAACTCAATCTGAGCTTCGTTCCAAGTGATTCTTGTAAACTCTGCCAAAACCTTGATGTAAATCGCGGGTCTCGGTCGGAGACAATGCTTGAAGGCACACCATGCAGCCTAACAATCTCCCCGATGTACAGTTGGGTTAACTTCTCCATAGAGTACCTCATATTGATTGGCAAAAAGTGAGCTGACTTAGTCAGTCGGTCCACTATTACCCATATAGCCTCATACCCCTTCTTAGTCCTTGGTAAACTGGTCACGAAATCCATTGAGATTCCATCCCATTTCCATTCTGGAATATCTAAGGACTGTAACATTCCTGCTGGTCTCTGGTGTTCCACTTTGGCTTTTTGACATATCAGACAAGAAGCGACGTACTCCATTACATCTCTCTTCATTCTATACCACCAATATAATTTCTTAAGATCTTGATACATCTTGGTGGCCCCTGGGTGCATACTCAACCTACTCTTGTGAGCCTCTTCTAAAATCAGCTTTCTTAGCTCAAGATCATCAGTGCACACAGATTCTCTCGCCAAACCTCAAAATTCCATCTGTTCCTTCTCTAAATTTTGACAGGCTCCTTGGCGTACCAAGTCTCTTTCTCTTCTGCAGAGATCTCGATCGCTCTCTTGCTTCTCCTTTATCTCGCTCCATTAGTCCATTTGACACGGTGATCCTGTTCGACACAATTTTCCGGTGTACTTTCCACTAACAACCTTAGATCTCGGAATTTTTCCAGCAGTTCATGTTCTTTGACCATCATCGCGATGCGTGAATTGTCTTTCTCGCTCAAAGCATCGGCCACTACATTCGCCTTTCCAGGGTGATATCAGTAGTTGAAAATCATAATCCTTCAGGAATTCTAACCAACGTCTCTGACGCATATTCAATTCCTTCTGATTAAACAGGTACTTCAAGCTTTTATGGTCACTGAAAACATTAAAAGTAGCTCCATACAAGTAATGTCTCCAGATCTTTAAAGCGAAGACCACAACAGGTAGTTCTAAATCGTGCGTCGGATAGTTCCTCTCATGAATCTTCAACTGCCTCAAAGCATAAGCCACCACTTTCCGATTTTGCATCAGTACACAGCCCAAACCCTGATGCGAAGCATCGCAGTAAACCTCAAAAGATTCCTTGGGATCGGGTAGGATCAACACCGGTGAGGTGGTCAATCTCCTTTTTAGTTCTTGGAAGCTTTTCTCACAGGCTTCTGTCCACACGAACGTTTGGTCCTTACGCGTCAACTAAGTGAGAGGTCCTACAATCTTGGAAAATCCTTCAATGAATCTCCGTAGTAGCTTGACCAAACCTACAAAACTACGGTTTCCGTTGCCGTTGTTGGCCTTTCCCATTCCAAAACAGCCTCGACCTTCGTTGGATCCACAACGATTCCTTCGAGGATATTACGTGCCCCAAGAATTGAACTTGCTCCAACCAAAATTCACACTTCTCTGGTTTCGCATAGAGCTGTTTCTCTCTCAGGATCTGAAGAACAATGCTAAGATGCTCAGCATGGGTCTCCTTGTCCGGAGAATAGATCAGTATGTCATCAATGAAGACGACTATGAACTGATCCAAAAAGGGACGAAAGATCCTATTCATATAGTCCATGAATATAGCAGGTGCATTCGTCACTCCAAACGGCATCACCAAATACTCATAATGCCCATAGCGTGTTCGAAACACTGTCTTAGGAACATCTTCCGCTTTTACCCGTATCTGGTGGTATCCTGACCGCAGATCGATCTTTGAAAATACTGCCGCTCCACGTAACTGATCCATAAGATCATCGATCCTTGGAAGAGGATATATGTTTTTAATCGTGACTTTGTTTAGCTGACGGAAGTCCACGCACAGTCTAGCAGTTCCATCCTTCTTCCTTACTAGTAGGACTGGAGCTCCCCACGGTGACACACTAGGTCGTATAAACTCCTTCCTCATCAGCTCCTCAAGTTGGTCCTTCAAGGTTTCTAATTCTGATGGCGACATACGATATGGCGCCATAGATATTGGTCCGGTGCCTGGAGTCAGATCAATCGCGAACTCGATCTCCCGAACAGGTGGCAATCCAGGTACATCCTCAGGAAAAACCTCCGGAAACTCTCGAACGACAGGTATGGAATCCAAGTCATACTCGCCCTCGACGTCCAAGGACAACAGTAACATGTAACCTTGAGCTCCTTCTTTCAAAGAAGCTCTTTACCGACTAGCGAGATAAAAATCCGTAAATCTCCTCCCTAAAGATTAAGGTTTTCTCGAGCACAATCTATTAGGATATGGTTGGAAGATAACCAATCCATGCCTAAAATTACATCTAAATGTACTAAAGGCAAACAGATCAAGTCTACAAGAAAATGTCTATTCTGAACAATGATAGGACAGTTTAAGCAAACCGAATTAACGGTCACAGGTTCAGCAGTTGGGGTAGAAACAATCAGATTATATGGTAAGGAAGAAACAGGCAAATTTAGAATTTTCACACGATCCATCGAGATAAAAGAATGAGTTGCTTTGAATCGAAAAGTACAGTCAAAAGATTACCAGCAATGTCACACTTACCTTGCACGAGATCATCGGAGTTTGATGCCTCAGCACCACTCATGGTATACACTCTTCCCTTAACGGTTGGCTTGTTCATCCTAGTATGGTTGACATGATGCTCTCTCTTGGGTGCATGACATACCTTCGCCAAGTGTCCCACAAGGCCACAGTTGTTACACTTGTGGTCCTTCTTTGGACAAGTATTTGCCATGTGGCTCGGATCTCCACACCTGTAACATCTCCTCTCTTGGCCTTGTTCGTTGTTTCTCTGGCCTCCACTTCCTGTCCCTGAAACATTGGGACGAGCTTGCGGTTTCTGGTTGTAGCTAGACGCCCGGTAATACGGCTTCCTCTGGTTCTGCTTCTGGCCTTGACTCTGGCTCTTAGGACGAACAGGTCCTCCTGCGCTTCCCTTGTTATCCCTTTCTCTGCGCATCATCTCAACTTTCCGGCACTTCTCCACTAGTGCTTGGAAGTTCCTGATCTCCAATGGCAATACCGATTCCTTAATCTCGAAGCGCAAACCGGCTTCAAATTGTTCACATTTCCATTCCTCCCTGGGATTGTCTTGGAAGAAACGGAAATACTTGGCAAGGGATTCAAACCTTGCCGCATACTAGGGGTGTAAGTGGATTTAATCCGACCCGCGAACCCGGACGATCCGAACCAAACCAATCCGTTTTTGTGGGTCGGTTCGGGTCATTGGTTCGGTTCGGGTCATAATCATTGGACCCGACCTTGGTTCGGTTCGGTTCTCGGTTCCAGGAAAATTGAACACGCTAGAACCGAACCGAACCCCTAATTTTTTTTTAAATTATTTGCAATATTTATATTAGGCAAGGGCGCAAGGCAGACACAGTGACACTCAGAGTCAGACACAGATCGCACATTCGCACTCCTCGTCCTCGTCTTCAACCTTCAACTCGAGTCAGCGGCGGCGACGGCGTCCCTTCCGGCTTCCAAAGATCGCCGCCACCGCGACCAAAGACCGCGACTTCTTCACCTCTCCACCTCGGGCACCTCTTCACCTCGCTACATCACCGCGACTTCTTCACCTCGCTCGACGCTCGCCGCTCCATCACCTCAACCTCTTCACCCCTCTCGGTAGCTCCATCACCGGCACTGCACCTCCCTCCGCCTCCACCACTCCATCACCGCGAGTCCGCGACATTGCATGCAACTCTTCATGACGCTCTATCATCTGCGAATCGTGATACTTCTCCACCTCTTCTACTGTTGCTTCATCACCGGCTCCGCGTCAGGACATCTCCCTCCGGTCTCCACCTCTCTATCACCGCGAGTCTGCAACATCCTCTCGAGATTGGTACCCAATTTGTGCATTTAGGGATTTCGATTTTAGGGTTTTTAAATTTTTGATTTTGGGATTTTTTATTTTATTGTTATTTGAATCATTGATTCTTTCTTTCGATCTATGCTACCTGTGTGCATTCCTTAATTCCTTAGGTTTGGTGCAAAATGACCGAGAATCAAGATACATCCGGGACTCAAATTTCTAGTGCACCTACTCCTCCAACAAAACAACTTTCGGTGTCAGTGAGATACCTCAGTTGAAGGTCAATCTGCACTGCAGGTACGTGTCAAACAAAAACCCAGTAGACCTCCATCTATGGCTTGGAATCATTTTAAGAGAGAGGGTGATAAGGCTATCTGTATCTATTGTGGCAAACATTATGCTTGCAATAGTAGTAATCATGGGACTTCCAACCTCAACAAACATATGAATAAGTGTACTAAAAACCCAAGTAACACCGATAAGAAGCAAAAAACGATTGCCGTAGGAAAACAAAGTGAGAATGATAACACTGTATCTATGAGGCTTGTTGAGTTTAAGCAAGATGAATGCAGAGAGGCTTTGGCTAAGTTGCTAATAATGGATGAGCTCCCTTTTAAGTTTGTCGATAACCCCGGGTTTAGAGCTTTCATGAGTGTGGCTCAACCTCGATTTAAAATCCCTAGTCGTGTGACCATGGCAAAGGATTGCATGCAACTCTTTATGGGTGAGAAAGTGCTTTTGAAATCTTTCTTGGAACAAAACTACCAAATGGTTTCCCTTACAACCGATACTTGGACTTCCATTCAAAACATGAATTATATGTGTGTGACTGCCCATTTTATTGATGAGGGGTGGGAATTGCAAAAGAAGATAGTGAGTTTTGGTTTGATTGCAGACCATAGGGGGAAACCATAGGAAAAGCTTTAGAGAAATGCATAAAAGATTGGGGTATTACCAAGATTTGTCTTAGAATCAGTAGATAATGCTAGTGCTAACACCACAGCCCATGTCATATTTGGTTAGAGGCATGGATGATTGGAAAGGTACTACCATATTGAAAGGGGAGTATTTGCATATGAGATGTAGTGCTCACATCTTGAACTTAATTGTAAGTGATGGGTTGAAGGAACTAGATAGTTCTATTTCAAAGATAAGGGCTTCTTGCAAGTATGTGAGGTCATCTCCACAAAGATTGTCCTCGTTTAAGAGGTGTGTCGATGAGGCAAACATAACCATGGGTCAAATGCTTGTGCTTGATGTTCCAACTAGGTGGAATTCCACTTATTTGATGTTGGACATAGCTGAAAAGTATGAAAAGGCATTTGTTCGCTTACAATTTGATGACCACTCTTATGTAGCATTTGTTGATAGTGAAGGGGGTGCTCCTCTTATTGATGATTGGAATCGTGCTCGTGTTTTCACTAAATTTTTAAAGATTTTCTATGATGCTACCCTTACTTTTTTCTGCATCATTGCATGTCACTTCTAATGGCTTCTTTGATAAGTGGTGTGAAATCCAAGCTACATTGAATAAGTGGATGCAAAGTGATGATGAGGTGCTGTATAGGATGTCATCAAATATGAAAATAAAATTTGACAAATATTGGGACATTGAGCATTTGAATTATCTGTTGTTGGTGGCTATTTTCCTTGACCCTAGATATAAATTGGAGTATTTTGAGTGTTGTTTGGATCAGGTATTCAGTTCGGATATGGCTATTGTGACGGAAGTATTAAAAAAATTGAAAGATCTTATAAAAAAAATATTTTCTCAGTATGTTGTTTGGTATCCTATTCCCAATGATACTTGTGATTCTAATGCTCAACCCTCGAATAGTACTCTTCAAGCACAAGGTGGTCAAAACGACGAGAGTGAAATATCATGTAAAGGTGCGTTCATACGAAAGGTAAGGAGGAAGCAAGGTGAGTGAAGAGAAATGAGTTGGAAAGATATATTGAAGATGATGTGGAAGACTATTGTGATGATTTTGATATTCTCAAATGGTGGAGAGGTAAGACGGTGAAGTATCATGTTCTTTCTCGAATGGCTAGGGACATATTAGCTATCCCGGTGTCTACTGTGTCATCTGAGTCCGCATTTAGTACCGGGGGTCGTGTTCTTGACCCATACCGTAGTTCATTGCATCCCTCCACAAGTAGAGGCTTTGATTTGTACTCAAAATTGGTTGAGGAGTAAAGCTGAAAAAGTTGATAATCTACAAAGTCATATGGTGAAGATGATTCGGGTAAAAGTTTATTAATTATTTTATCATTGAATTTGATATCTTTCAGACTTTCTAATATATTTTTGTATTATTATGTTATTAGAGCTTCCGAGAGATAAATGTATTGCATCGGGATATTGGGAACACTAGTAGTCGCTTTATGGCCTTGGATTAAGGTAACTTATTATTATGTTGTTTTACACTTCATTCATTATAAACATGTATTTAGTGTCTGTATCAAACAACAAACAATTTCTGGATTGTTTAGACTACTTAAGTTAGCTATTGATTATTAGGTCAATCGGATCACTTCTAGTTAGCTCCTAATCAGCCCTTTGACTACTGTGTTGATTGATTGCTATCAAGCTATAAATATTAGATCGAGTGTGCTGCTTATACACACAATTTCTCTCAAACATTCGTTTCAAATCAATACTACTTGTTTCTTGTTTTAACTGATAATTCTTTGTGTTTTCAGGGTCCTGAGGTTAGAAGTGGGGATTTGCCACAACCAATAGAATTAACAAGTGGGCAGGAATTTACTTTTACTATTCAGAGAGGTGTTGGAACTGCAGATTGTGTTAGCGTGAACTATGATGATTTTGTCAATGATGTGGAAGTGGGGGACATGCTTCTTGTTGATGGTAAGGTGCTCAACTGATGAATTAAGATGTTCGAATCACTTACAATTTTGTGCTATGATCATGGATTGATAAGTCAAAACTCAGACAATGGAGTTTTTTTTTCCTGTTTCTTTTAACTTTCATTTGAGTTTGTCCTGCAATGGGGGCAAATCTCGATAGAAATATAAGATGATCTTCGAGATAGGTCACCCAAGATCACCCTTTTGGTGAACTTGAGGTCTTCAATCTCTGGATTATCCTTTCGTTGCAGCAACATTAATTCTCTTACCTTTGTGTCCTCTAGTTCTTTCTTTGTCTGCTCGAGTTCCTTCTTGAGGGACTTGATGCATTGAGCCATGGAGTTAGTTTCTTCTATAGCTTTCTGAAGGCTTTTCTTTGCTTCTTCTAGCTCAGCTGCCATTGCTCCAACTCTAGATTGTGCATTCCCAGTATACTCAATGCTGTGTCAAGTGCCAAGTTCTTTCCTTCATCCTTTAAGTACTTTGATATGTTGTCTAAGCATGATGATTGCTTAAGGTTGGTTAAAGAGTCCTGGTCTAAAGGAGTTGTTGGCTGCCCTATGGCTGTCTTGGTCCAGAAGTTTAAAAATCTAAAAGCTGACTTTAAAATCTGGAACAAGGCAGTTTTGGAAATGTTAATCAGCAAGTGGAGTTAGCTCTAGATGAACTTGAGGACATTCAACATCACATTGGAGTTAGCTCTCCAAGTTATTCTTGTTTCTATCAGAGTTCTTATGTTGATGATAATTATATATAAGATTAAAGGGCACTTCATTAATGGTACATCTTTCGAATTCGCTTTAGCTTTTGAGACTCTTGAGCAATCAAACTAGCCGTTGAGGGGTTCTCAACTAAGACTACCTCATAACCATCTCGAAAAGATTCCATTCCTTCAGTTAGAAGTTGCCAAAATAAGCTACCAACAACTGCTCCACCACTACTTGCTGATGAATAGATTGCGAATAGACTATATTGAAAAACCGGTCCCTTAGTTTTGAGTTAGAACTGAATTTTTTTGTTGAAATCCCAAACTCAAAGAAAGAGAACTGGCTTGTGAAAGGTGTTCTGTGCTTCTTGGATGTGCTCATTGAGCCAACTACCTAAAAATGAGAATTGATCTTCAAAACTTGAACTTGATAGCCTACTCATGACAAGTAAACCAATTCAGTATTATCATGAAATATAAACCTTGTGCCCCAAAATAAGAATAGTAAACAGCTAATTATTGATACTATCATCATTGTGGTTTTAGAAAGAATAGAATTAAAAAATCCACACCATTGATCGGGTATGAGTGAACTGTTGCAAAGTCAATGCCAGGGGATTTGATTCTTTGGAAATGAAATCTGTTCCTACATGAAAGCTTGGATTAGTGCAGTGACTGCATGCAATCAAGGTCCCTCCATTTATTTGAAGTTTGACATAGGGTGTTTGGGGCCTGAAAACTAAGATTAGTTATATGTAGATAATGGACATAAGATCATTTTTTTGTATTTTCTGTAAAATGTGATTGATATTCTTAGTGTGATTGACTTGGCCGTGCTATGTTGTTTTCAGGTATTTAAGTTGATGGCTCCCGTGAGAGGTTGTGCAAATGAAAGGTGGAGTTTTTCTTGGTCAAAGCAATTCGAATTGGTTATGCTACTTAGGGTCTATGCTTTTAAAAGTTCAGTTTTTGGTTTTTTTCCTTTATATAATTAAGATTATAGGCAGGTGTTTTGGTCTCTGACATACCTTGGACACTTTCATTTTAGTATTGCATTTCCCTGCTTTTATGTTTGGACTATTTGTGCAATGTAATGCCATAACTATAACAAGATATGGTGCTTAGCCACGCTTCTACAATCCTCGAATCATATGGTGTTGTGTTGATTTTTGTTTTGGAATTCTATCAATCTGAAATCATATGGTGTTGTGGATTTTTTATGTTAGATGTTGTGTTGATTTTTGGGGAGTAAACTAGATTTGATGTGGGATATGTAATTTGCATTCAGGAGAAATGGAAATCGAAATAGGTGAAACAGGAGTAATAGGAGAAAACAGGTATTTTTTTTTTTTTTTTAAAAAGGTGGGAACCCGCGGATCCGATCCGAACCGATCCGAACATGATCGGTTCGGATTGGTTCGGGTCTACCAACAGAAAATGCCAGAAACCGAACCGAACCGAACCGAACAATTTTGATTGGTTCGGACACTGTTTTCCCTCAAATCCGAACCAAACCGATCCGATTACACCCCTACCGCATACTCCCCTACTGTCAGGTCTCGCTGACTCAGCCTCATGAATTCCTGCTCCTTCTCTTTTCTGGCACTCTGAGGAAAGTATTTGTCTAAAAACTTGCCACGAAATACTCCCCAGGTGATCGCCTGGTGCTCAGCCTCCAACAACTGCCTGGTGCCCCTCCACCAGTACTCAGCATCTCCCACTAGCTGGAACACGGAATAAGGTACCTTAGATTCCTCTGGAGTGTGTACCAGGTCGAAGATCTTTTCTAGCTCCTGAATCCAAAGGTCAGCCTTAATCGGATCCACGTCTCCATCAAACTGCGACGGATTCTGACGTCGGAAAGCGTTCAGATGCCTTCCTTCTATCCTGTCAATCTAGTTAAAATTCTATCCTGAGGGGAGGGCTGGGTTAGAACTCAACATGATAGGATAAGGTGATTTTTTTTTCAGGTAACAAGTAGGATAAGGTGATTTAAAGTATAATAAAATATAAAAATATATAATATATAAAATAATTAAAGTATAATAAAATAATAATTTAAAGTATAATAAAATTTAACATGATTACCAAAAAAAGGTATAATAAAATATAAAATATTAATAATCAATTTTAAAATTTATTTTTATTTTATCACAATGCTAAGTTTGTTATTTTATATTATTTTTAAAAACTGTAAAATATAAAAAATTATTCTAATAATTTAACTATATGTAAAGTAAAAACAAAAAATGAATATTTAAAAATATAAAAAATTAATTTTAGTTAGATAATATTTAAAAAATTAAAACATTATATGTAATTTTATCATAAGGATAATTTTGTTTTTTTATATAAATTTAAATAATGAAAATTATAAAAAATAAATAAATCTAATAAAAGATGAAAACATTTAGAATAAAAACGGAAAATTTTAAAATTCATACTTAAATTATAATGCTGTCCAGTTGGTTATCTGGTGGACACCAAACGTCGGATAGGATAACAGTTTATCCTGCTCATATCCTATCCTACTCCTATCCTGCTCTCTTATCCTATCTGTCCTTATCCTATCATGACCATCAAACGAGCCCTTAGGGCACGACACTCGTTAAGGAATCAAGAAAAGAAAGTTTACATTGAGAAATGATGCATTTAACATTTTAAAAAATGAAATGATTGATTGATTTTCCAATGAAAACTTACATTTCTTGATTATAATACCCATCTATTAAAAAAATCAAAACTAAAAATTATCAGTATTTAATAGTTTAAAATTTTTAAATTTTAAATATATAATATGTTTTAAGTAATACTATATTTCTTCTAATGTAAACTAAATATATAAATGATGCACATAATTGAGTTGAGTATCTACACTACATAGGATTGTTAAGTTTTTCTTTTTCTTTTGAAGAGTGGATTGTTAAGTTATTATTTCGATGTTCTTAATGTTTTTTTTTTGGGAGCCATTTCGATGTTCTTAATTAAATGCTCGAATTATATATAAAATAATGATAGATATACAATAGAGCACATCACGTTATATTACGTGAGTTTAATTTGTATGTACTATCAGTATAAAGAATTTATTTTACACTGATAATCAATCAAAAATCACGAAATTAATAACTTTTAAGATGCTTAGGATAAGAATCAAAGATTTATAACAATGTGTAAAATTTTGATTAGTTGACAGTATAAATTTTTACACTATCAATATATACAAATTAAATCCATATTACATTTAGGTGGTAGAATTATAATGAAAATATGCAAGTAAATTGATGTTTTTTTTTAAATACAAAATTGAGAATATAGTTAAACTTCAAATCTTCAGGGATTGAAAATATACATGATGTAGGTGTATAGATAAAATTATCCATATACATATTACACAGTACTTGTCTCTTCTCATGTACTTGTTTTTTAGTACCCGTGGGATATACGGGCTATCAATTACTATTATTAATGATAGTATTAACATTATTAATAATTTAATTTGTGTCTCTGCATTTACCTAATTCATTTTTCTAGAATTGTCCCAAATTAAATCGACCATACCAAACTTTTTCTTTACATTCACATTTTGCCTTCAATTTTTCCTTCTCATCATAACCATTGATACCCACTAGTGTGTACATGTATTGGTTGTGTTAAAGGTTTTAAATTGATATATTTAAAGTGTAATAGATATATAAAATTTTCATAATAGATTGCAAAAACGATTAGTTAGATTTTTTAATGTAATTTTTTTAGTCAATGTAATTGTATGTTGAACTAATAGAAATAGTATTTTAAAATTAAGATGGTCTTTGAAAATTTTTGAATTTATATTGCATTTACTTTTAGGAATGTATATATTGTCGTATTGACTACAATTTCAAAATATTTGTTCGTGGATATTTTATTCTCATTGTAAAGTATGAGGGATTTTTTATTTGTTGTACGTAAATTGCAAAATAAAAAATTTCATGTCACCTGTTCAACAATCTAAAAATATGTGTTCTTTTAGGATTTTTTTTTTTTGCCAAAATATAAATAAGTATAATGAAAGCATTTAAAAAATTCAGATGTATAGAATAATTGTATAAAAATTATAATATTAAAACTACTGTTTGGGGAATATAACCAAGTCCTCAAAAGAGTTCATAAAAAAATAATAATAAAAAGGCCCATTAGTTTTTTTTTTCCATTTGCAGAAGGCCTTTACACTTCCTCATCGCAACCTTAACTATTTTGTCAAATGGCGCCTTTATGAAGTATACCCTAATTGTTTATCATCCGGTGTGGGTTGATCAAATGCTGATGCAATTTCACTTTCCTTCCACACAAAATTGACAATTGTCCAGTGCGTTACCACCCTCACTAACAACCTAATTGATTCTCTATTGAAAATAATGGAGCTAATTCTATCATAGTAAGTTGCCATAGCAAGTATGAAGATAATAATCAGACAAAGGATAAGTAAGTTTTCCTAAAGTAATGACAAATATAAGCAACATTCATATTTATAGGCTAACGAAACTCTAAAATTTGAAAATACAAATCGAGAGGGAAACTGATATTTCAAAAAGAAGTCTATGGAAGTCTCTTAGCAAAGAATGAACAATCAAGTCACAAAATATTAAATAAAAAAAGTCAATAACTGAGAAATCAAATCAGAAGCTTGACAAAGAGAAAAGAGCAGTATAATAATCATCACATTCCTACGATTTTTAAATCTGGAAGTACAATTTGTCAACCAAATCAAACAGAACAATGGATAGTACAATTTGCAAACCAAAATCCCACACAACCCACCCATACCTAGTCCATCGAAATTAATTTAAATATCTAATTTCCCATAATCAATCACAACGCTCCCCTATCAGAACTCTCCCATACTGAGCTGAGGTTGATGACACAATTTATAATCACTAGGTTGCACAGAAATGCAACCTATATAGCCCTAATATAAACAATAAACACGTAAGTAAGTTATTCCAGGCAATGGGCAGGTCAACCTATCAACAAAAAGTTATCACACAAAACACACTCAACCACCACACCACCTAATCGCATTGGTGCGAAAAACCCGAGATTTGAAGTCATAGAGGGAAGAGAAGAGAGGAAAAAATGGTTTGGGAAAACAAACATATTTAAATTTACATTTAATAAAATGCAAAACAAATAAACGTGTCTCAAAAAATACACATCATTTAATTAAATTCAACAAATTAAGAAAATTGTTTATTTCAATAAAAAAATTAAGAAATTAAAATTCAGGTTGTCTGAATATGTGTGTGTGAGAGAAAAAGTGCAGGGGCGGTAATAATCACTAAGCGATGTGAAAACCGGAAAGTATAGATTTTTAATTTAATGTTTTACAATATTTTAATATAAATTTTTTTTTGAAAGTATATTCTAATGTATTTTATTCTATATTAAATTTATTGCTTAATGATAATCTCAATAAAAAATAATGCTATTACCATTCACCACAAAACTTGCACAGTACATAAGCAAGTAATATAAATTCAAAAAAATAAAAAAAAATCAGAGAGAGTAATGTGGTTTTCCTACAAGTTATTACATCTTTAAATTTAAATTATAGTTTTAATTTAAAAATTAATTGGTAACTCATAATTTCATTACTTATTATTAAATATATTAAGATAAAATAAAAAATATATAGGGTTGTATCTCCAGTATAAAAAAAAGAGTTGTATCTCCCAAAAGATTATTATGTTTTGAAAAAAAATTAATTTATTTGTTTATCCTTTTCAGCTTATTTTTTTAACAAATTTTATCTCAACACATATTTATCAGTCCATTTTTTTTTATATATAATTGATCTCAAGCCACTTAAAAAATAAGGACGAGTTCATACTATCAAAATCATTTCAATCCACAAACAAAAAAAAATAAAATTTGAAGGACAAACAACACAAACTTATAACTAGAAAATCTAGGATTGGGCCTGACGATAAAACGGGCCCAACTTGTTTTGTCAGTGAATGCAATACAAAATGAGAACAATTAAAAATGATAAATAAGTTAACAGGCGCCCATGCTGGAATAGCCCCCCAGTATGTATGGGACAAAATGGAAAGTGGAAATTTTGGGTGTTGCTTTTTACACCACAAATTTTTCTAATACACCATAATTTTTTTTAATATCTCCAAAATACCCTAATTGTATATCGGAAGTATATTTCTGGTATTATACTATAATACCGAAATTATAGGTCCGATATGTTACTGACATTTATTTAGACAGTATACCGGAATTATATTTCTGGTATTATAAAATTACAATACCGGAATTATAGTTCCGATATGTTACTGAAATTCTTTAAACAGTGTACCAGAATTATAGCTCTCACCAAAGAAAAAAAAACTTCTTCAAAGTTTATGTGGTTGTGTGTTTACTAAATTTGTTGGTTCCCATACTATGTCCCAGATTCAAAGTTTTATAATACCTGAACTATAATTCCAACACACTTTTAAAGAATTTCAGTAATATATCGAAACTATAATTCCGGTATTCTAATTTTATAATACCAGAAATGTAATTCTGGTATGTTATCTAAATAAATGTCAGTAACATACCGTAACTATAATTCAGGTATTATAATTCTATAATACCGGAAATATAATTTCGGTATACAATTAGGGTATTTTGGAGATATTCAAAAATTTTTTGGTGTATCAGAAAAATTTATGGTGTAAAAAGCATCTCTCGAAATTTTAGCTGGTGTGCCCAACAATAAAATGGACACCCGAATTTTCACAAAAAACCAGCAGATAGCATTAAAAGCATTATTGATCAATAAATACGTTGGGTCCCACCATGAATTTTTTTTTTTTTTGATGAAAGCCAAATTATGACAATTCATTCATAATAGTGTCAACAATACAACTAGGAGCAATGTAAAAACATGAGCTAGCATACAACAAAGACGCCCTAGCCAAAGAGTGAGTCACTTTGTTTGCTTGTCTCCTAATAAACTTTGGTGAAAAGTTTGTAAAGTAAGAAGTAAGACCCTTGAACAATTGACAATGATACCAAACTCAATAATATTTTCCTTTGATGAAGATAACTCATCCACCACCCCTTTACTATCAACTTCAAAGTGGACGTTGGTGAAACCCAGCTCAATGCACCATTTAATGGCAAACAAGAGACCCATTGCTTCCCCCACCTTCACTTCCAACTTTGATTCTACCCACATTGTTTTAGCTTGAACAAACTTGCCATCATGATCACGGATGCACATGCCAAACTGGTGAGTCACCGGCAAGTGTACCGGGTCGTCGCAAGTAATAAAATAACACGGTAAGAATTTACCGAGGTCGAACACAAGGATTGGGCTACCAATTCTACCAATTCGCGAGAAGTTCGATACGTTTGGTTAAGCGAAGAAAGTGATTGTGAGAGAGAGATTATTATCGCAATTCAATAAACGAATCAAATAAAGCTAAGGTATTGAAATCTGAAATTTAAAATATCTAGGGTCTCAAATCCACCTACCCAATCATGCATAGTACCCAAGTGATGATGAATTCCTCCCTAAGTTCAATTACAATGTCAACCGGGACCCCCAAATTCTCCTATATCCACTTTCGTGCTCAATAGGCCGTATTCGAAGATTGGATTAATTACTTACTAGGTCTCATAATCCTAATCTCGAATTCTGTTAATTCTTGTTCCCTATAAGGTTGCACCGATCTCCTACTCACTCTCGTGCAATATTCGATCGATGATCCCAATTCAAGTTCTAAACGCGAATCGCTGACTAAGCCTCATCAACATTAACAAGTCAATAACGCATGCATATGATCAACACAATCAAATCAAAATTGGGAAACATTAATTGAGAAAAGGGGATTAGTTCCTCATGCCCGTGACGACAAACGAACAATCGACAATAATCTCCATAATAGAATAAGAAAATAAAAAGGGAGACGCAGCTCCAGAGAAGAAACAAGGATTCGTAACTACTGATCTAAACAAGTGGATAAAAAAACTTGGGATCCCCTAATCTGATCTGAAACAGCCTATAAATAGGGATTCTGGTTCTCGACCGCTCACGGGGGGAACCATCTTTCGCGAGGCAAACATTAGTTTTGGCGCGCTTTCAATTTTGGATTCTCGCGAGGCGAGAGTGTATTCGCGGGGCGAGTCTTCCAACTTCAATCTGTCACAGCTGTGACCTTCATCACGGCTAGGCCGTGATGGTCTCTGTCCTCCAGGGTCTTCAAACTCTCGCGGGGCGAGCTTCCTTTCGCGGGGCGAGACTTCAAACCTTAATCTGTCACAGCTGTTACCTTCATCACGGCTAGGCCGTGATGGTCTGTCTTGCAGGTCTTCATGATTCGCGAGGCGAGGATATTCTCGCGGGGCGAGACAGAATTGATGACGTTGCTGCTTAGCTGATCTTCAGACTCGCGGGGCGAGCATACACTCGTGGGGCGAGCATCTCCAGAATGGCAATTTCCACTATTTCTTGACTTTCCTTGACTCCCGGACTTCTAACCTGAAACAATAAAAAGACACAAAAAGCGTAATTCTATTCAAAATAGACTAAAAACTACTAAAAATGCCTAGAATGAGTAAAAGTCTACTTAGGAACAAAACAAGGTCAAATTTGGGCGAAAACGAGATTGAACTCGAATAATTTACACAAAAACCACAGTCCATCTAGTTATAAAACTAGATAAGCCAAAGGCTTATCAAAACACCCCAAACTTAAACCTTGCTTGTCCCCAAGCAAGCTAAAACTCAAAAACGACTCAATACTTGGCAAGCTTAATGGAGTCAATCGATTTCGCACAAATTTCATGCACTCAAAACAGTTTTTTCTCCAATGATTTCCCCCCTACATTAACGTAATCCCCACATTCATTTACTTTAAACAATCGAGAACTTCATAATTCATGCAATCATTAATCTAAGTTGAGGATCAGGGTCACACACAAAAAGGAAGATCACCAATTTCAAACAGCTGCCTTCCTCACAAGGGTATGTAAAATTTCACTCATTCGCTCAAATTTGTCTAGGCTATCAACTTTTCCCTCAATTTCACATATCAAGAGCACTTCCCATGAATTTGATTTTCATCTCAAAAATGGTTCCCACAAAAACATGCATGCAACATCAGAAGGTCTTATCAAGGTTGTAATGGGGCCTGACTGAGGGTAGGATATTCAAGGATACTAGGCTTAAGTCCCTAGGAACTAAGAGAGCATGAGCATTAAACACATTTTCCACTCAAATTCCTTTTTCTATTTTTATTTTTACCTCGGGTGACTACAACCTTTTCCTTGCTATTTTTTTTTCTGTTTTGCCCCTTTTCTTTTGGTAATTTTTTTTTAATCAACCTTTATTTTTCTTTTTCTCACCCCCAATATGACACATCACCTTGTAGCCACCCCAAACTTAGTTTCCCACAACCCTTCTCTTGCTAAGTGTCCATGCTCTCCTAATCCTAAGATCGGGTTAACATAGTTTTTCAGATTTTGGCTTGTAATATAGGGTCATCAAGAAACAATAGGCTAATTAGGCTCAATGTGGTTAACTAGGGAACATGCATTCGGGTTGGTTCTTTTTAGGCCAAGTAGTTATTCAAAGAAAATTGCCTAAATCATTTGATGCAACACATAAACATACAAACCATGAAGAGATTCAAGCAAATTCGGGAAAGTGCAACTTAAAAATGATTCACACAATCAAAAACAAAGTTGGAGGCTCAAATCCTCACCTGGACATTTTGCAAATTGTTTGACCGAGATACGATTCCTAATGTGTGCACCCCCTCACCCCAAACTTATCATAAATCAAGTAATCACAATAAAATTCTCAAAGTTCAATTTTCAATTTTTCACATGGGGATCAATTTTCTATTTTCAGAACCTAGGGGGAAATCATCGACGGTCAATATAATTCATGCAATCAATCTATGCTCAATTTAATTAAATTCCAACAAGCTTGCCGACACAACATTCATACAAAAACTCTTGATCTTCTCAAATTATTCAAGAGTGACAAACAAAAACAAAACAAAAAGCAAAAACAAAAACAAAACAAAAGTGAGGAGAGGAGAGGATACTCCCTGATCAAGTTTCCATGGTTGCCTCCTCATCCAATTGGTCTCACGGCCTTCCTTCTGTTGCATAGCATCCTGGAAGAACTCCTGCAAATTAAAACCTTAATTGCATATTCGCGAGGCGAATCTGGAAAAACTGTTTCCACACTTTCCAGAATAGCGAGGCGAGTAGTATCTCGCGAGGCGAATTTGGAATTCCAACAGATGATGATGCCCAGAATCACGAGGCGAAAGTAGACCTCGCGACGCGAGACAAAAATGTGAGTAAGCCGCTGAGGTTCAGGGCTTCTGTCTCGCGCGGCCACAGTGGATTCGCGTGGCGAATCAAGCTTCTTTTTTTTTTTTAATAATATAAATGATAATGACAGAGACTAAAACCAAAGGATACCTAGCTTGGGTTGCCTCCCAAGTAGCCCTTGTTTAACGTCCCGAGCCTGACTCAAGTCGCCCCCTAAGGGTTAACTCAGAAAAAGCACTTGCTTGCCATTTGGGATTGGTTCTCCATGATAATGCTTTAGTCTTTGACCATTTACCTTGAAATTTCCAGAGGCCCCTTCTAACTCTACTACTCCGTGTGGAAAAACATGGAGGACCTTGTATGGTCCTGACCACTTTGACTTCAGCTTCCCAGGAAAGAGTCTCAGCCTTGAGTTATAAAGAAGTACCATTTGTCCGGGCTCAAACCTCCTAGGCTATGTGCTTGTCATGCCATGCCTTAGTCCTCTCTTTGTAGATTCTTGCATTTTCGGATGCTTGCATGCGGATTTCGGACAACTCATTTAAGTCCAGAAGCCTCTTCTCACCGGCCCTCATCAAATCGAAGTTGAGTTCTCGAATTGCCCAATAAGACTTTTCCTCCAACTCCACCGGCAGGTGGCACGCCTTTCCAAACACCAAATTGTAAGGAGACCTGCCAATTGGAGTCTTGAAGGCAGTCCTATAAGCCCATAAGGCATCATCTAACTTTTTTGACCAATCCTTCCGTGAGGAGTTGACGGTTTTCTCAAGAATACGCTTCAACTCACGGTTGGATACCTCCGCTTGCCCATTGGTCTGAGGATGATAAGGAGTAGAGATTCTATGCTTGACCCCATACTTCTCAAGAAGCTTGTGCATTTGATTGTTGCAAAAGTGGGATCCCCCATCACTAATCAACACTCTAGGAACCCCAAACCTTGTGAAGATATTGCGCCTTAGGAATTCCATGACTACCCGCGCATCATCCGTGTTTGTTGGGATTGCTTCTACCCACTTTGACACGTAGTCCACAGCCACCAAAATGTATTGATAGGAGAAAGATGGTGGGAATGGTCCCATGAAATCTATCCCCCATACATCAAAGAGTTCTACTTCAAGCATGCTATTCAAGGGGAGCTCATGCCGCTTGGAGATGTTGCCAGCTCTTTGGCAACGATCACAGTTCTCAACAAAAATGTGGCCATCCTTGAAGAGATTTGGCCAATAAAACCCGCTTTGGAGGATTTTCTCTGCTGTCTTCTTTCCCCCATAGTGCCCACCATAATCCGAGCTATAACAATGCCACAACACGTTTCCGATTTGGTCATGGGGAATGCACCTTCTTAGGATCCCATCCGAGCATTGCTTGAAAAGATATGGGTCCTCCCACACATAGTACCTTGCATCCGAGAAGAACTTCTTCCTTTGCTGACTAGTCAAACCATGCGAAACCACATTTGAAGATTTGAAATTGGCCATGTCCGCGAACCAAGGAGGGGAATTTTCAATAAGCGCAAACAGATTTTCATCAGGAAATTCTTCCTTGATGTCTAACAATTCCTCCTTGGTGTCGGGATTGACCAACCTAGATAAGTGGTCCGCCACACCATTGTCGGATCCCTTCCTGTCCCTAATCTCGATATCAAATTCCTGCAAAAGAAGAATCCACCGTATTAATCTAGGTTTGGCCTCTTGTTTTGTCATCAAGTGTTTTATGGCCGCATGATCAGTGTAAACAACAATCTTAGACCCCACAATGTAGGATCTAAACTTATCTAAAGCAAAAACCACAGCAAGTAGTTCTTTTTCAGTGGTGGAATAATTAGCTTGTGCCTCATTCAAAACCTTACTTGCATAATAAATGACATGAGCTAATTTTTCCACCCTTTGCCCCAAAACAGCCCCCACCGCATAATCACTAGCATCACACATGATTTCAAAAGGTAAATTCCAATTAGGCGCAGTGATTATGGGTGCGGTGACAAGCATATTTTTCAAAATAGTGAAGGCATTTAAACAAGAAGCATTAAACTCAAAGGATACATCCTTCACAAGAAGGTCACACAGCGGCCTTGCGATTTTGGAGAAGTCCTTGATGAATCTCCGGTAGAAACCGACATGCCCCAAAAAACTCCTCACCCCCTTTACATTCGTTGGTGGGGGAAGCTTCTCAATCAGCTCAATCTTTGCTTTATCAACTTCAATCCCCCTTTGGGAAATTTTGTGCCCCAAGACTATACCTTCCTTGACCATGAAGTGGCATTTCTCCCAATTGAGCACAAGGTTAGTCTCTTGGCACCTTTTAAGCACCAAAGTCAAGTTCTGCAAGCAATTGTCATATGAGGTCCCAAAGACCGAGAAGTCATCCATGAACACCTCAATGCATTTCTCCACCATGTCCGAGAAAATAGAAAGCATGCACCTTTGGAAAGTAGCAGGAGCGTTGCACAATCCAAAGGGCATCCTCCTATAGGCAAAGACTCCATAGGGACTGGTCGCGCACGCGCCAAAAAGGACGAGCGGGTTTTAAAACTGTAGTTAGGGCGACAACTCGGATGTCGTCTCACAAAGACTCTTAAAGTGTTATTTTCCACTAAAATCAGTTTTGGGGGGGGGGGGGGGGGCGGGGTTGGATTGGGATGCAAATAAAGAAATTAAAACAATGCAAACAGAGCAATAAAACAAGACAGTTCAAAGAGATTGTCAAATAGCTGAAAACCGATTAATCTATTGTTCTCAATTTCCCAACTATCATAGGTTCATGCAATTTCCAAGCCCTAAGCAGATTCTAATCCCCTCCCGGTTGTAGCAACAATTTACAAGCGAAACCACCACTACAGATACATGTCCCTATTCCCGAATTAAGCAGACGGGGTTAAGCCTTTCGTGAACTAAGCGAACACGAAACGTACACACGCGAATTAAGCAAACGCGATTAATTATAGGAACATAACATCACCGAAAATAAATCAATACAACACAATATACTCCTGAATTAAGCAAACAGAAATATAAAGCATGGCATTGAAAAGGGAAAAGCATACAAAACAGGAAATACAAGAACCTCAAGTATAGTGGAAATCGATTACAATAGATTAATCCTAAAAACTTAGTTCTCCATGTAAAAAAACGAAAACACACAGAAAAGAAATGTAAACAGAAAAATGGAGAAGCAAAAGTCCCTACAATCTGTTCAAAACAGCCTTTTATACTATTCAGAATTTTAGCCTACTCGCGAGGCGAAGCATATCTCGCGACGCGAATCTTGTGAACAGTCTGCAACCTTTGGTATTCTCGCGAGGCGAACACATCTTCGCGAGGTGAGGAACTGAAGAGTCTTCTTATTACGCCCGTTATGAATATCAGGGGCCAACCGTGATGCTTTCTGACTTCCAGGCTCGCGAGGCGAATGGATGCTCGCGAGGCGAGACTCTTCAACTTCAAAACTGCCACAGCCGTGACCTTCAACATGGGCAAGCCGTGATCGTCTCTGACTTTTCAGGGTTGGGTGACTCGCGGGGCGAGATCTTCTTCACGGGGTGAACTAGAGACCTTGCATTTTCTTGGAACAGTCAGCCTTCGGGGTCGCGAGGCGAAGAGATATTCGCGGGGTGAATCCCCTGCTTCTTTATTCTCTTGACTTCCACTTAACCTGAAAACAAGGAATGAACTATAAATGCATTACTTTGACTCAAAACTAGCTAAATTAGCCTAAAACTACTTTAGAGACTCAAAACCTTGCTTGAGGACAATCTAATCTAATTTGGGTGAAAATAGGATATAATTAGCACAAAACCCTGGTCATACTAGCCATAAAACTAGATGAGCCAGAGGCTTATCAAAATACCCCAAACTTAAACTTTGCTTGTCCCCAAGCAAACTAAGACTCAAAAATCAAAAAGACTCAAGACCTGACAAGCTTAAAAGATTCAATCAACCTTGCACACATTCAAGCAATACATCAAAACAGTTTTCTTCAATGTCCCCCCTTTACAAACATAGCAATCCCCACATTCATTTATTCTAAACAATTGAGAATTTCATCATTCAAACAATTATTAATCTAAGCAGGGGATCCAAGTTACACACAAAAGGGAGATCACCAAATCCAAACAACTGCCTTCCTCACAAGGGCATTATTTGTTCACTCAATCACTCAGTTTGTGTCAGGCTGTTAACATTGCACTCAATTTCACTTTCAAGAACACTTCCCATAAATTTGATTTTCATCTCAAAATGATTCCCACAGAAAACATGCATACAACATCAAAAGGTCTTTTATGGGTTGTAATGGGGCCTGGCTAAGGGTAGGATATACAAAGGTACTAGGCTGAAGATCCTAGGGACTAAGAGAGCATGAACATTATTTACACTTTGAATTTAAACTCAAGTTCCTTTTCTCATTCATCTTTTTACCTTGGGTGACTACAACCTCTTTTATTTTTATCATTTTAACACTTTTTTTTTTCTCTTCATCATTTTTTTTTCTACAAGCCTTTGGCTCCAACCTTTTTATTGTATTTTTTTTTCTCAATCCCAACAACATATTACACCTTGCAGCCACCCCAAACTTAGTTTCTTGCACCCATTCTAAGATTACATGCTCTCCTAATCCTAAGATCGGGTTAACATGGTTTTCCAGATTTTTGGGCTTATAACATTAGGTTATCAAGAATTAACAGGCTAATAGGCTCAATGGGGCTAACTAGGGAACATGCATTAGGAATTGGTTATTTTTAGGCTAAGTAGCTATTTGCTAAGAAAATGCCTAAATCATTTGCTACACACATATAATCATGCAAACCAAAAAGAGATTCAATCAAATTCAGGAAAGTGCCACTTGAAAGTGATTTTCACACAGTCAAAAAAACATGTTGGAGGCTCAAAACCTCACATGGACATTCATGCAATTTGTTTGACAGAGATTCTATCCCTAGTGTGTGTTTCCTATCATCCCAAACTTATCATAAATCATGCCATCTGAGACACCCCGATGTGTCCCATCGTATTATTACATTAAAACCTTAATATTTATTTACTTAATCGCTCGCTTATCGTTGAAAATACGTAAAAATTAAAACTTAATTAATAATCATATAACTTATGCAGATATAAAACATACCAAAACTATATTACATAAATACACACCTGTTTATTTATTATATTACCAAAACACTGTTGAGGGTACCCTCTCAGTAGGATCCCTCACAGGCATAAACTGCACTACATACATACTTAGCGGAAATATAAATACTCCTTAGACACACTGGCCATAATGTCTATACTCTAATCGCCATGGATCACAGCTCGACCTCCAGCATCTGGTTCATACGGAGTTCCATCTAACTCCTCAGCAATTGGTTCCTCCATCGGGTCTTCTCGTACGATCACATCAGAAATAAAATACAACACACAAAGATATAGGGAATAAGAAACAATTCTATCATCAAAAAGCGGAAAAGAGTAATAGTAAATTATACAGTAATTGTCACAGACACGCATCACTCAAAATCAACAATCATCCTCAATCCACTATATCATCCTCTACCCTCAGCCCATGCAACTAAACACTTATACTGATGTGGCCATCTTCACTCCTGTCACATTAGTCAGTAGTCCAGAACGGTCCAGTACCAATAACTTTCGAACGCATCAAAGACTAAACACTTATTAGTCTAAAATGGTCCAGTGCCAATAACATACGAACTCGTCAAGGAATATCATTCCATAACGGTCCAGTGCCAAGAACATACGAACTCGTCAAGGAATATCAATCCAAAACGGTCCAGTGCCAAGAACATTCGAACGCGTCAAGAACTAAAGAGTATTACGGTAGTCTACCTCGGCATCCACATCCGTAGGGCACTCACCCGTAATATCCGATATCCCCAAAATAGGATATCCTGACCTCGTGTGTTCCACTCGTACGGTTGTGACTAACAATACCTCGATAAATGAATCTCCCTAATTTAAATCAATAACAACCTAGTGCCTCAACCTTCCATCAAAGTCTCAACACCTTTTTCCTCTTAGATAAAACCACTTAATTAGGCTAGGCACCTCTAAATCACCTTTATTCTCTCACCCAAACAATTATCTCCCGAACAACACATATCCTTACTTAAAAATCAGCTAAGCACAATATTAAAAACCAGGCAGATCATGCATAACACAATATCGTAAAAATAATTCAAATACCACAAAATATCACATAAGCAATGAAATAATAATAATAAATTCAATCAACCTCAGATAAGATAAAATCATCCTAATGTCGATAAACCTACAATCCCCAAATCACCATTGGTTTTACAGAAAAGGTTTCCAATATGATTTTGGTCTTGTCGATTACTCAACTACTAGTAGGGTTTAGGTCGCCCTACACAATTATCATATAATCTACTACTTATCGATTCCGACGATAGGTTGATTCTTTTCCCCACCTGAGTTATCACCGGAAACACGTACACGACGATCCTCGTTATCCCGCCACGAGTTAACACAACCACCTTCATTCAAATAACATAACTATAATTAATCAACTAACAACCATCTATGACACTTTAGGGCTAGGTTCGGCCAAGACTTAGAAAATAGGTTTAGGATTATCTTCTTAATGCTATCTTTTGGATCCTAGTTACTAGAGTCTTAACTAACATAGATTACTTATTACAAGACTAAAATTTGAAACAAAATCCTCTAACCTTTAGGGTTAGGGTTTCGGCCCATATTAGGAATTTAAGCTAGGGATTTTTGTTGGACCTAAGCTCTTGGATTTAAGCTATACATGTATTATAGAACTTAAGTCAAGTACTAACTTTCAAAACAAACAACAAAACACCAAACCCATTTCCCTACCTAGGTTCGGCCATTAATGGTTAATAGGGAAGGAAAATGATTTTGATCACATGCTTTTGGATAAATAAAGGAGGGATCATAACTAGATCATAGAAATTGGTTTCACATTTTTATGATTTTTCTACAATTTTCTAGAATTATTTGAAGTTCTAGATCTAGGAATGGAAAAATATGATTTATGGCATAAACATGATAAATAAATTAATATGAAAGCTTATATGATCAAGGAGATGAGCTTTTACCTCTTGAAGATTGAAGAAATGAAGAAAATGATCAACCTTCACTATGTTGAAAACTGGACAGCTTGAGGGTGTGATGGTATTGTGAGTGTATCTCACAATATACTCATCCAAAAATTACGAACTTTGGCTTGATAGAAAGATAAGAAGAAATGGAACAACTTTGGTGTTTAAGGTTTCATTTGTTTCGGATCATAACAGGGGTGAAAAGGGCCTTCGTTATGCTGTTTCGTGGGTTGCTGGGAATTCTGGGCAGTTTCTGTATTTTGAGCCTTTCTCCCAATCCACTAATCCGTTTTTGATGATCTTTAGCTTGTTGGAAAGAAGAGAGAAAGAGGAACAACTTTTATGTTGAGTGTTTTACGAGTTTCAGAAAGTAAGAGGGTCATATGTTTGGTGGGAATTCGGTGTTCTTAGGGTTTTGTAACTTAGTTGGTGAGGAAGATGAAGAGAATGAAGAAGATGAGTGAAATGGTGAGGGAGGCCACGGTTTTGGGGTATTTATAGGAGTAATCTTATGCCTTGTTTGGTTAAAAGGAATTGGTTTAATGGGTTTTGTGATTATTAAATTAATATAAGCTTAACTAAGGTTATAATTAACTTAACTAAGGTTATAATTAACTTAACTAAGGCTACTTTGGCTAACCATGGTTAATAATATGTGGCTCACATTTGATGGAGGTGTGGTTGATTTTGGGCCACACAAAATGACTCACCAATGAGTCATCGATCTTATCCATTAGCGGTTCCCGGAAATTCCGTACGCTGTCGACTCAAGTCGTTTACCCGATTTCGGTTTTTGAGAGGAAAATAATGAAACGAAAGCAAAATGAAATAGGTAAGATTTATTGGAGGTGGAGGCACGAAATTGGAGAGATTTGGGAGGTTTTCAACCACGTAAAATGAGTGGTTAAGAGTGCGTAGATGCGTCTTGTTAATACCCGCGAAAGCTTGGGGGTATTTTGGTCTTTTTACCTAAATGTCATGATTACTTTCATTTAGTGCTCATAAATGCTTGATGACTCATCCTCCATGAGTCATCATGTATGACTCATTGTCCCAATCCCTTGACGAGTCTCTGCAGTTCCGTTTTCGACTCCGTTAGCTCCCCGATGAGGGTTTTACGCCCGTAAAAAGCGTAATATTTCGTTTTCGACTGAAAATTTTCAAACTAACCAAACTCGTTGGAAATATGATTTAAATATAAACCATTTCGTTCACGAGTCAAAATTAGGTTTTCTGCTTAGTAAAATTATACTGTCAGTGAAAACGCAGACCGATTTCCGTCTGAATTTTCAACCCAAATTTTTATCATAAGCTTCTACCCTAAGATAGAGTATGAATATGATTTTTATTTCATAAAAATCAATCTCCATGAACTCGGATAAAAATATAAATAAATATATTTATACCGGTTAATACAAATAAAATATTTTTCTTGAAAAATAAAAATCGGAAAATAAAAAGTAGGGTGTTACATTACTACCCCTCTTAGAAAAAAATTCCGTCCTCGGAATTTCTTAACTCAACACTAGACATCATCTTGTAATCTTATCTTAATCTAAAGCTCCAACACTATATTTCTCATCGCTGTTTTTCCCCTAGGTGACAGCGGTAACTTCATAACAGAATTCATTCTTATATCATTCTATTTATCCTCGAACTTATCCATCACTATATTCCATTCATTGTTCTTAACCTTTCCAACTTGATCTAACATCCCTAAAGGACATGATCAAAACTTAATTCCTTCATCTTCTTACTACTGATCCACTAAAGAATATTATTTCAACATCTAACAGCCGTAATTAACACCACAATCGAACTACCCTAACTTCCTACTTCATGTATCCAATCACAGTCTTAGTTCCTCAGAATGTATTTCACTATTCTAGATTATATCAAAATCACACCTTTCAAGTCTCCAAATAAACATCTTAACACTCCGTAAGATAAATTGCAATCAAAAGATCAACACATGTTAGGATTATCTAACTTAACAAATTTGAATTTCTCTAGTAACCTCAATTTATATCAGAAATCCTCTTTTCTGCTCATATTCAACTTAGGTGAAAGCTCATTTTCAACTTAGGTGAAATTACTATATACACTTTCGTTTACTCTTCCCAAACTCATACAATCCATCTTAACTACGATCCTTAATCATTGCCCTAGATTCCATAATGATACTATGCCTCCATCAACATTTGACTTGTAGTAATTGTCTTACTCACTGATATTGATCTTAAGGGTTCACATCCTACTAGTCACAACTATACCTCAACAAAACTCTCATCACTTTCTTGTCCATCATGCTACTTAGAAAAACAAACAAAGTCTACCAGATATCAAATACATACCTTGTATAAGATCCCGGATTGAGCATTCTGCTCCCCTCACGGTAAACACTCTTTCAGTGGCCTGAGGTCTGACCATCTGTTGTCCTGCTGCTGGAACTCCTTTTCCAGCTCCACCTCTCTGAACACTAGTATACAACATATAATGCTACAAAAAACTGGTATATATATGCCATATAACTGTTAACTATCACGTCGGGACTCACTACCCAACTTCTAAGCATAGTTAAAGTCCGATGTGGACTCAACTAGACACGGCCAGTAACAACATCCTAGACCTCACAGTCCGATTAGAATCGAACTGCTCTGATACCACCAAATGAGACACCCCGATGTGTCCCATCGTATTATTACATTAAAACCTTAATATTTATTTACTTAATCGCTCGCTTATCGTTGAAAATACGTAAAAATTAAAACTTAATTAATAATCATATAACTTATGCAGATATAAAACATACCAAAACTATATTACATAAATACACACCTGTTTATTTATTATATTACCAAAACACTGTTGAGGGTACCCTCTCAGTAGGATCCCTCACAGGCATAAACTGCACTACATACATACTTAGCGGAAATATAAATACTCCTTAGACACACTGGCCATAATGTCTATACTCTAATCGCCATGGATCACAGCTCGACCTCCATCATCTGGTTCATACGGAGTTCCATCTAACTCCTCAGCAATTGGTTCCTCCATCGGGTCTTCTCGTACGATCACATCAGAAATAAAATACAACACACAAAGATATAGGGAATAAGAAACAATTCTATCATCAAAAAGCGGAAAAGAGTAATAGTAAATTATACAGTAATTGTCACAGACACGCATCAGTTAAAATCAACAATCATCCTCAATCCACTATATCATCCTCTACCCTCAGCCCATGCAACTAAACACTTATACTGATGTGGCCATCTTCACTCCTGTCACATTAGTCAGTAGTCCAGAACGGTCCAGTACCAATAACTTTCGAACGTATCAAAGACTAAACACTTATTAGTCTAAAATGGTCCAGTGCCAATAACATACGAACTCGTCAAGGAATATCATTCCATAACGGTCCAGTGCCAAGAACATACGAACTCGTCAAGGAATATCAATCCAAAACGGTCCAGCGCCAAGAACATTCGAACGCGTCAAGAACTAAAGAGTATTACGGTAGTCTACCTCGGCATCCACATCCGTAGGGCACTCACCCGTAATATCCGATATCCCCAAAATAGGATATCCTGACCTCGTGTGTTCCACTCGTACGGTTGTGACTAACAATACCTCGATAAATGAATCTCCCTAATTTAAATCAATAACAACCTAGTGCCTCAACCTTCCATCAAAGTCTCAACACCTTTTTCCTCTTAGATAAAACCACTTAATTAGGCTAGGCACCTCTAAATCACCTTTATTCTCTCACCCAAACAATTATCTCCCGAACAACACATATCCTTACTTAAAAATCAGCTAAGCACAATATTAAAAACCAGGCAGATCATGCATAACACAATATCAGAAAATAATTCAAATACCACAAAATATCACATAAGCAATGAAATAATAATAATAAATTCAATCAACCTCAGATAAGATAAAATCATCCTAATGTCGATAAACCTACAATCCCCAAATCACCATTGGTTTTACAGTAAAGGTTTCCAATATGATTTTGGTCTTGTCGATTACTCAACTACTAGTAGGGTTTAGGTCGCCCTACACAATTATCATATAATCTACTACTTATCGATTCCGACGATAGGTTGATTCTTTTCCCCACCTGAGTTATCACCGGAAACACGTACACGACGATCCTCGTTATCCCGCCACGAGTTAACACAACCACCTTCATTCAAATAACATAACTATAATTAATCAACTAACAACCATCTATGACACTTTAGGGCTAGGTTCGGCCAAGACTTAGAAAATAGGTTTAGGATTATCTTCTTAATGCTATCTTTTGGATCCTAGTTACTAGAGTCTTAACTAACATAGATTACTTATTACAAGACTAAAATTTGAAACAAAATCCTCTAACCTTTAGGGTTAGGGTTTCGGCCCATATTAGGAATTTAAGCTAGGGATTTTTGTTGGACCTAAGCTCTTGGATTTAAGCTATACATGTATTATAGAACTTAAGTCAAGTACTAACTTTCAAAACAAACAACAAAACACCAAACCCATTTCCCTACCTAGGTTCGGCCATTAATGGTTAATAGGGAAGGAAAATGATTTTGATCACATGCTTTTGGATAAATAAAGGAGGGATCATAACTAGATCATAGAAATTGGTTTCACATTTTTATGATTTTTCTACAATTTTCTAGAATTATTTGAAGTTCTAGATCTAGGAATGGAAAAATATGATTTATGGCATAAACATGATAAATAAATTAATATGAAAGCTTATATGATCAAGGAGATGAGCTTTTACCTCTTGAAGATTGAAGAAATGAAGAAAATGATCAACCTTCACTATGTTGAAAACTGGACAGCTTGAGGGTGTGATGGTATTGTGAGTGTATCTCACAATATACTCATCCAAAAATTACGAACTTTGGCTTGATAGAAAGATAAGAAGAAATGGAACAACTTTGGTGTTTAAGGTTTCATTTGTTTCGGATCATAACAGGGGTGAAAAGGGCCTTCGTTATGCTGTTTCGTGGGTTGCTGGGAATTCTGGGCAGTTTCTGTATTTTGAGCCTTTCTCCCAATCCACTAATCCGTTTTTGATGATCTTTAGCTTGTTGGAAAGAAGAGAGAAAGAGGAACAACTTTTATGTTGAGTGTTTTACGAGTTTCAGAAAGTAAGAGGGTCATATGTTTGGTGGGAATTCGGTGTTCTTAGGGTTTTGTAACTTAGTTGGTGAGGAAGATGAAGAGAATGAAGAAGATGAGTGAAATGGTGAGGGAGGCCACGGTTTTGGGGTATTTATAGGAGTAATCTTATGCCTTGTTTGGTTAAAAGGAATTGGTTTAATGGGTTTTGTGATTATTAAATTAATATAAGCTTAACTAAGGTTATAATTAACTTAACTAAGGTTATAATTAACTTAACTAAGGCTACTTTGGCTAACCATGGTTAATAATATGTGGCTCACATTTGATGGAGGTGTGGTTGATTTTGGGCCACACAAAATGACTCACCAATGAGTCATCGATCTTATCCATTAGCGGTTCCCGGAAATTCCAAATCAGCAGCCTCACTCGTTTACCGATTTCGGTTTTGAGAGGAAAATAATGAAACGAAAGCAAAATGAAATAGGTAAGATTTATTGGAGGTGGAGGCACGAAATTGGAGAGATTTGGGAGGTTTTCAACCACGTAAAATGAGTGGTTAAGAGTGCGTAGATGCGTCTTGTTAATACCCGCGAAAGCTTGGGGGTATTTTGGTCTTTTTACCTAAATGTCATGATTACTTTCATTTAGTGCTCATAAATGCTTGATGACTCATCCTCCATGAGTCATCATGTATGACTCATTGTCCCAATCCCTTGACGAGTCTCTGCAGTTCCGTTTTCGACTCCGTTAGCTCCCCGATGAGGGTTTTACGCCCGTAAAAAGCGTAATATTTCGTTTTCGACTGAAAATTTTCAAACTAACCAAACTCGTTGGAAATATGATTTAAATATAAACCATTTCGTTCACGAGTCAAAATTAGGTTTTCTGCTTAGTAAAATTATACTGTCAGTGAAAACGCAGACCGATTTCCGTCTGAATTTTCAACCCAAATTTTTATCATAAGCTTCTACCCTAAGATAGAGTATGAATATGATTTTTATTTCATAAAAATCAATCTCCATGAACTCGGATAAAAATATAAATAAATATATTTATACCGGTTAATACAGCGAAAATATTTTTACTGAAAAAATAAAAATCGGAAAATAAAAAGTAGGGTGTTACACCATCACAACAAAATCTCAAAGTTCAGTTTTCAATTCCATATGGGAGTCACTTTTCTCAAAAAAAAAATTAGCCTAGGGGGAATCATCACATAAATCATGCAATCCATCTGTGCAAAATCAATCAAAATCCAATAAACTTGCCAACAAAAGACTCGACACAACTCCTGAGCTTCTCAAATTATTCAGGAGCTTTATTCAAAGAAAAGATAAAAACAAGATAAACAAAACTACAACTAGTTCCCTCCCCCACACTTAAAATATACATTGTCCCCAATGAACAACAGAACTATAAAATCAGAGTGAGGGAAAGGAAAAGAAACTCCCTGATTAAGTGGCAGTGTAGGAGCTTCCGCCTGGATCCCATTTCATGTAGCCTAAGGCCAAAGAGGTAGAGTTCATTCCATGGTCCCATAACTTGCATCCTTGATATATGAGTAAACACTTGACAATGATGGTGACCTTGCTCAATGCGGCGGACTCATCACCTCCTCTTGGGTCAAAGACGACCGCTTCATCAACAAAGTCCTCCCAATAAAATTTGGCTTCAATCCCTTGAACTATCCATGGTGCAAAATCCATTTCCTCTGGTGGCTTCGCAGGAGGAAGTGGCAGATAGGTAGGGAGGGCCTCCGGTGCTGCTTCATCTTCTGCATGTTTCTCATCCACTGCACTGACAAATTTATCACCTGCTAAACATGCAGTAATCTCAGCACAAACCACACAATGGTTAGCGTTAGTACAATCAGGACATGCAGAAATATCATCAAAGCCAGAAATAAATGGAAAATTAGAAAACAAGTCCTCATGGGTGTCCTCAATAGTCTCAGAAAGCAGCTCTATGTGGAAAATGGAGTGCTCTTCCACTGGATGTTTCATAGCATCAAAGATGTTAAACTTTGCAACTATATCCCCAAACTTCATAGACATGGTCCCATCATCAACATCAATGTTAGTCTTAGCTGTCTTCATGAATGGTCGGCCCAGGATGATTGGTGATTTCTTGGAATGTGTCTCTCCCGCCATGTCCGGGATGTAGAAGTCACTGGGAAGATCAAATCATCAACTTGCACTAGCACATCTTCTACCATTCCCATGGGCCGGGCACTGGTCCGGTTGGCCAACTGAATGGTGAGACCTGTATACTTCAAGGGACCAAGATCAAGGTTGTTAAAGATGGAGGTAGGCATGACATTGATAGAGGCTCCCAAATCCAGCATGCAATTTTCAAACTTCCTGTCCCCAATAGTGCATGGAATAGTAAATACTCCTGGATCCTTGCACTTCTGTGGTAATGCCTGAGTAGGGGCTATAACAGCAACTCTTTCTGGTCCAGGCCTAGACTGGATAAGAGCTGAAACATTTCTTCCCAAATCAATCCTCTCATTATTCTTCATCTTCCTCTTGTTGGTGCATAGATCCTTCAGGAATTTGGCATACTTGGGCACTTGCTTGATCACATCCAACAGTGGAATATTAACAGCTACCTTTCTGAACACATCTAAAACCTCCCTTTCTTTGTCTTCACCACCAATCTTCTTATTTTTCTGTAATCTGTGTGGGAATGGGATTGGTGGTCTGTACACTTTCTCAACTTCAACTTCAACAACAGGCTCAGGAGTTACCTCAACAGTTGCTTCATCTTTTTCAGAGGTGGCCTCAACAACTTTTCCAGATCTCAGAGATATGGCACTCACATTAGGGTTGGAGGCATTAGGATTTATCACTGGTTGTGCTGGCAGCTGGGTTGTTCTTTGAACTTGCTTTATGCTATTTACGTCTGTGGCCATCTGTCCAATCTGTGTCCTCAAATCTTGAATGCTAGCATCTGTTCGCTGCTGATACTGTGCCTACGAGGCCTGGAACTGTGCCTGGAACTGTCCCATTTGCTGCTGGAAAAGTGTAGTCATTTGTGCATTCAATTGTGAAGTTATTTGCTTGCACATGTCTTCCAATGAAGGTCCAGAAGGTGCAGAAGTGGTCACTTGAGGAGGATTCTGAGGTGCTGCCATCGGTTGTTGTTGGGATGAGTTCCCATACCGCAGATTAGGATGATCCCTCCAGTTGGGATGGTACCTATTGGTGGAGAGATCTGGAGTGTTGTACCGATTTTGACTGTTGCCTGGATTATAGGGATGGACTGCATAGGCTTGAGACAAATCAGAAAATGACCCTTCCTTTAGAATGGGGCATGCATCATATGGGTGCTCAGGAGAGTTGCACATGCTACACAACCTTGCAGGCTGAACCCTGTCTATTGCCAATTGCCTTACAAAAGAAGTCAGCTCATCCAATCTATTCTCAAGGGCGGCCTGATTGGAAGATGAACTATGGACCTCATGCACACCTCTTGTCTCAACTGAATTTCTTCTTGTAGTAAACTGCTGGGAATTCAGTGACATATTCTCAATGAGTTACTTGGCAGCAGCTGGGGTCTTATCAACTAGTGCTCCCCCACTAGCAGCATCCAAAAGATTCCTATCCATCGGCAGTAATCCTTCATAAAAGTACTGGATCAGGAGCTGTTCAGAAATTTGATGCTGGGGGCAACTGGATACCAAATGCTTGAACCTTTCCCAATATTCAGCTAGCAACTCATTCCCTTGCCTGATACCACATATTTCTTTTCTTATTGAAGCAGCTCTTGAAGCAGGGAAATATCTTTCTAGGAAGACCCTTTTCAAATCATTCCAAGTGGTGATAGAGTTGGGCTCAAGATACAACAGCCAATCCTTTGCAGCTCCCTGGAGTGAGAACGGAAAAGCCTTCAACTTGATGCTATCCTCAGTGACTCCCTCTGATCTTGAGGTTGTGGAGCATACAACTTGGAATTCCTTCAAGTGCTTGTGTGGATCCTCACCTGCAAGACCATTAAACTTTGGCAACAAGTGAATGAAACCAGATTTTAGTTCAAAAGGAGTATCAGCACCAGGATATGAAATACACAATCCATTATAGTTAACATCAGGGGCAGCAAGCTGTCTTAATGTCCTTTGGTCTCCCATGTTTTCAAAAACAGTTTTGGAATTAGAATCACTACTAGTGCTAGCCCGAAATTCTCTACGGAGTGTGTGCAGTGTTCTTTCAATTTCCGGGTCAAAATCACACAATTCAGGGCAATTAGACCTAGTAGCCAGACCAATTCAAAACAAAAACAGAAAATAAAAGGAAGAAAAGAAAGGGAAAAAAATGGGAAAATAACAAATAAGAGTCCCCGGCAACGGCGCCAATTTTTGGTCGCGCTGTCGCACACGCGCCAAAAAGGACGAGCGGGTTTTAAAACTGTAGTTAGGGCGATAACTCGGATGTCGTCTCACAAGGACTCTTAAAGTGTTATTTTCCACTAAAATCAGTTTTGGGGGGGGGGGGGGGGGGGGTTTGGATTGTGATGCAAATAAAGAAATTAAAACAATGCAAACAGAGCAATAAAACAAGACAGTTCAAAGAGATTGTCAAATAGCTGAAAACCGATTAATCTATTGTTCTCAATTTCCCAACTATCATAGGTTCATGCAATTTCCAAGCCCTAAGCAGATTCTAATCCCCTCCCGGTTGTAGCAACAATTTACAAGCGAGACCACCACTACAGATACATGTCCCTATTCCCAAATTAAGCAGACGGGGTTAAGCCTTTCGTGAACTAAGCGAACACGAAACGTACACACGCGAATTAAGAAAACGCGATTAATTATAGGAACATGACATCACCGAAAATAAATCAATACAACACAATATACTCCTGAATTAAGCAAACAGAAATATAAAGCATGGCATTGAAAAGGGAAAAGCATACAAAACAGGAAATACAAGAACCTCAAGTATAATGGAAATCGATTACAATAGATTAATCCTAAAAACTTAGTTCTCCATGTAAAAAAAACAAAAACACACAGAAAAGAAATGTAAACAGAAAAATGGAGAAGCAAAAGTCCCTACAATCTGTTCAAAACAGCCCTTTATATTATTCAGAATTTTAGCCTACTCGCGAGGCGAAGCATATCTCGCGACGCGAATCTTGTGAACAGTCTGCAACCTTTGGTATTCTCGCGAGGCGAACACATCTCCGCGAGGCGAGGAACTGAAGAGTCTTCTTATTACACCTGTTATGAATATCAGGGGCCAACCGTGATGCTTTCTGACTTCCAGGCTCGCGAGGCGAATGGATGCTCGCGAGGCGAGACTCTTCAACTTCAAAACTGCCACAGTCGTGACCTTCAACATGGGCAAGCCGTGATCGTCTCTGACTTTTCAGGGTTGGGTGACTCGCGGGGCGAGATCTTCTTCGCGGGGCGAACCAGAGACCTTGCATTTTCTTGGAACAGTCATCCTTCGGGGTCGCGAGGCGAAGAGATATTCGCGGGGCGAATCCCCTGCTTCTTTATTCTCTTGACTTCCACTTAACCTGAAAACAAGGAATGAACTATAAGTGCATTACTTTGACTCAAAACTAGCTAAATTAGCCTAAAACTACTTTAGAGACTCAAAACCTTGCTTGAGGACAATCTAATCTAATTTGGGTGAAAATAGGATATAATTAGCACAAAACCCTGGTCATACTAGCCATAAAACTAGATGAGCCAGAGGCTTATCAGGGACACGTGAAAGCCGTCTTCTCTTGATCTTGAGGATCTACCACAATTTGATTATAGCCGGAGTAACCATCCAAAAAACAATAGTATTCATGTCCGGCTAACCTTTCTAGCTTTTGATCAATGAAGGGAAGAGGGAAGTGATATTTCCTTGTGGCTTAATTTAGCTTTCTATAGTCGATACATACTCTCCACCCCGTGATGGTCCTTGTTGGGATCAATTCATTGCTTTCATTGACCACCACTGTGGTGCCTCCTTTCTTTGGGACCACATGAATTGGACTAACCCATTTACTATCCGAGATTAGATAGATGATTCCGGCATCCAAAAGTTTAATCACTTCCTTAAGCACAGCTTCTTTCATGATGGGATTTAACCGTCTTTGTGGTTGAACCACTGGCTTATGATCATCCTCCATCAAAATCTTATGCATGCATAGGGAGGGGCTTATACCTTTTAGGTCCGAAATCTTCCACCCAATGGCGGATTTGTGTTCCCTAAGAACTCTCAATAGCTTCTCTTCTTCATCTTTTTTCAAGGCATTGCTAATGATTACCAGATATTGTCCCTTCTCCCCCAAGAATGCATACTTTAAGTGGGTTGGGAGTTGCTTCAACTCCGGTGCCTTGTCATCTTCTTCCATTCTTTCCTTGTTGAGCTTTTCCTTTGCACATTCATCCCTTGGGAGACTCGGTAAAGCTTCCATGTGTTTCAAGCACTCAAGATAGTCCTCATCCCCCAAAGGGTCTTCTTCCTCACTATCATCATCATGGGATTTTACCAACACTTGTGCAAGTGAAGAACCATGGGATTCTCTAGTGGCCCTTGCCTTGACAATCGAATCCACCATATCCACTCGATACACATCCGACCTCTCAATGGGGTGCTTCATTGCTTCGAAGACATTGAAGACTACATTCTCATCTTGCACCCTTAGAGTGAGTTTCCCTTCTTGCACATCTATCAAGGCACGCCCAGTGGCCAAGAAAGGCCTACCCAATATGAGAGGGATCTCAGCGTCTTCATCCATATCAAGAACCACAAAGTCCGCTGGAAATATGAACTTGTCCACCTTCACTAACAAGTCTTCGACCACCCCATAAGGATATTTTATAGAACGATCGACCAGTTGGAGTGACATCCGTGTATCCTTGACTTCCTTGATCCCCAATTTCTTCATCATAGAGAGGGGCATCAAGTTGATGCTTGCCCCTAGATCACACAATGCCTTCCCTAGAGTCATCTCCCCAATGGTGCATGGTATAGAAAAAGAACCGGGATCCTTCAACTTTGGAGGTAGTTTTCTCTGAAGAATGGCACTACACTCCTCGGTCAAAGCAACCGTTTCCTCATCCACTATTTTCCGCTTCTTGGAGAGAAGCTCCTTCATAAACCGAGCATAAGATGGCATCTGTTCCAAGGCATCCGCAAAGGGAATGTTAATCTGAAGTTTGCGGAAGACATCGAGGAATTTGTTGAACTGCTTATCCTGTTGAGGCTTCTTCAATCTCTCAGGATATGGTACCTTCATGTAGGGCGGGAGGTCCTGGGGTTCAACCCACTTCTTCTTTCGGAACTCTTCATCTACAAGTTTTAACCTCCCCCTTGCTCTGGTGCCTTGTCTCTTGCCCACTCCCCTTCCTCAGGTTTCTCTTCCTCAACATGTGGTTGCTCTGAGGCCTTGTCTTCTTGAGAACCAGTTCCTCCCCTGTTAGATCCCAACTCCCTACCACTTCTAGTTGTTATGGCGTTGCATTGGTTCTTAGGGTTGTTCTCGGTATCACTTGGGAAGGTGCCTGGGAGACGCTCATTCAGTTGCTTTGCGAGCTGAGCTATCTGCATCTCTAGATTGTGAATTGTCGCCCCTGTATGCGTTGCCAACTTGTCAACTGTCGTATTCACCTTCTCTGTGTTGATTTCCAACTTGTCAACTATTGCGCTCACCTTGTCTGTGTTGATTGCCAACTTGTCAACTGTTGCGCTCACCTTGTCAACTGTCGTGCTCATCTTCTCAAAAGCCAATTCCCAAGGCTGCCTTCCACCATCTGTCATTTGCAATTGATTAGGCCCCGGAAGAGCCTGCTGAGTATTGCGCTGCTGGATTCCAATGTTTGGCCTCAGACCCTGTTGAGGTTGTTGTTGCCCGGTTAGACCACCACTAGCATCACTCCAAGCGAAACCCGGATGGTCTCTCTTCATATATCCCCTATTCTGATTCTGACTGTAGTCATTCTGTCTGTTCCTCTGATAGTTGTTCTGGGGCACGGTGTCATAGAAGTTGTGGCATGAGTCCACATGTTCCTGAGAGAAGTTGAACGGGCAGCTCCGAGTGTCATGATATCCATTACAATTTCCACAACCCGGAGGCATTCCCTCGTGTATCACATTAACTTTCTTGTTCCCAGACAAAGCCTCAATCTGCATCTTCAACAATCTGTTTTGCTCAAGAATGGCCTCCATTGTTGCAGAACTGATTCCACTTGAGGTTTCCCTTCCACGGTTGTAATCATTATATGACATCTTCTCCAATAATGCCCATCCATCCTCAGCTGATAAGTAGGAGAAAGAGCCGCCAGCTGCGGCATCACAATTCATCTGATAGCGTCCCCTTAACCCGTTAAAGAAATGTTGAACCTTGGAGACCAGGTCAAAGAAAGCTGAAGGACATTTTCTCAAAAGCACATTATACCTCTCCCAAGCTTCATTAAAAGTTTCATCCTCTGTCTGTCTGAACGATGTAACGGATACTCTTGCTTGGGCCGCTTTCTGAGGAGGAAAATACTTAGTTAGGAACTTTTGTGCCATTTGCTCCCAAGTTGTTATACTGTTCCTATCCAAGCCGTCAAACCAATCGCGAGCGACATCCCTAAGAGAGAGAAAGGGAAAAGCCGCAAGCGAAACTCATCTTGTGAGACTCCTCTTGTCTTCTGTAAGTCACAAGCTTCAAGGAAGTGGGTGATGTGCCTGTGAGGATCTTGTTTGCCACTCCCATCAAACTGATTCTCACGAATATAGGCTGTGACACATCCTTCCACTCTGAAGGAGTCTGTATTGAGGTTGCCTCTCACAATGGAAGAATCACAATCACCCAAGTTGGGTAGACTGTACTCAAAAAGAGGCCTGTAACGAGGAGGAGGAGGAGGAGGAGGATTTTCTTCGGTCATCCTCTCAAGATTAATTGCTTCAAGCCTCTTTCTTTCTCTGACTTCCTTCCTTAAGCGCTTCTCAGTCTTGGTGTCTTGGTGATCTCTGAATCAAATAGCAGGTCCTCTTGTGAAAGGGTACCTCGCATACAAAAACACGGCAAGACCAAGTGGAATCAAAGAAGTAGAGAGAAATAGTAAATAATAAAAATAAAAAATAAAATCAACTCAACCAATCAATCAAATTTCCTAAAAATTAGGAAATTTGGTTGTGTCAATCCCCGGCAACGGCGCCAAAAACTTGGCGAGTCACCGGCAAGTGTACCGGGTCGTCGCAAGTAATAAAATAACACGGTAAGAATTTACCGAGGTCGAACACAAGGATTGGGCTACCAATTCTACCAATTCGCGAGAAGTTCGATACGTTTGGTTAAGCGAAGAAAGTGATTGTGAGAGAGAGATTATTATCGCAATTCAATAAACGAATCAAATAAAGCTAAGGTATTGAAATCTGAAATTTAAAATATCTAGGGTCTCAAATCCACCTACCCAATCATGCATAGTACCCAAGTGATGATGAATTCCTCCCTAAGTTCAATTACAATGTCAACCGGGACCCCCAAATTCTCCTATATCCACTTTCGTGCTCAATAGGCCGTATTCGAAGATTGGATTAATTACTTACTAGGTCTCATAATCCTAATCTCGAATTCTGTTAATTCTTGTTCCCTATAAGGTTGCACCGATCTCCTACTCACTCTCGTGCAATATTCGATCGATGATCCCAATTCAAGTTCTAGACGCGAATCGCTAACTAAGCCTCATCAACGTTAACAAGTCAATCACGCATGCATATGATCAACACAATCAAATCAGAATTGGGAAACATTAATTGAGAAAAGGGGAGAAAAACATACATCAAGTGAACACTATACCGCCATGGGTGGCTTCATTGATTCCCTAGACGAGGGGATTAGTTCCTCATGCCCGTGACGACAAACGAACAATCGGCAATAATCTCCATAATAGAATAAGAAAAGAAAAAGGGAGACGCAGCTCCAGAGAAGAAACAAGGATTCGTAACTACTGATCTAAACAAGTGGATAAAAAAAACTTGGGATCCCCTAATCTGATCTGAAACAGCCTATAAATAGGTATTCTGGTTCTCGGTCGCTCGCGGGGCGAACCATCTTTCGCGAGGCGAACATTAGTTTTGGCGCGCTTTCAATTTTGGATTCTCGCGAGGCGAGAGTGTATTCGCGGGGCGAGCCTTCCAACTTCAATCTGTCACAGCCGTGACCTAGCCGTGATGGTCTCTGTCCTCCAGGGTCTTCAAACTCTCGTGGGGCGAGCTTCCTTTCGCGGGGAGAGACTTCAAACCTTAATCTGTCACAGCCGTTACCTTCATCACGGCTAGGCCGTGATGGTCTCTGTCTTGCAGGTCTTCATGATTCGCGAGGCGAGGATATTCTCGCGGGGCGAGACAGAATTGATGACGTTGCTGCTTAGCTGATCTTCAGACTCGCGGGGCGAGCATCTCCAGAATGGCAATTTCCACTATTTCTTGACTTTCCTTGACTCCCGGAGCTTCACTTCTAACCTGAAACAATAAAAAGACACAAAAAGCGTAATTCTATTCAAAATAGACTAAAAACTACTAAAAATGCCTAGAACGAGTAAAAGTCTACTTAGGAACAAAACAAGGCCAAATTTGGGCGAAAACGAGATTGAACTCGAATAATTTGCACAAAAACCACAGTCCATCTAGTTATAAAACTAGATAAGCCAAAGGCTTATCACAAACTCGGATAAATTTATGGCCTCAAAGAAAGCTGCGTCAACATTGCATTTCAAGGACCCAAAAGCAGGAGGTGACCATCTAGCTCGGGTAATGCCAGGACCAACAGCCACCCAGGGGGGTTTCCTTTTCCTAACTAAAATCCAACTAGACAACATCTCTTTTGAACAACTGATGACTTGAGTTCCAGTCATATCCTCATTGTTCCACAATTTTTGGTTCCTGACCTTCCATATGCACCACAATATCATCACAAAATCCGCCATTTTATTTGAGTCAATAACACCACTGATAAAGAAATATAACTCAGAGAAAGAGTTCACCTGGTTAAGAAAAGGATCAATGATGTGCCAATACCCAGCTTGAATCAAAATATCTCTACTCCTTTCACACTGCAGTAATACATGACACTGAGATTCAAGACCAGTTTCACATCTAACACACGAACTTGTACAAGTCACCCCACGCCTCTGCAGGTTTATTCTAGTGGGAAGAACCTCCCTGCATGCGCGCAAAATGAAGGACTTCACTTTGGGGGGCACTTCCAAGTTCCAAATACTTCGCCAATCTCCATCTTGTTTCAGATGAGCCGTGTTCAATAAGGATTCGATACACGGTCTATAAGATGAACGAACTGTATAAAAGCCGTCCTTACTAAATTTTAATATGCACATGTCCTCCCCTACTTCATCAACTAAGGGCGTGGCTAGTATAGTAGCAGCATCACAAGGAGTAAAAAACTAACGCACAAAATCTTCATTTCATCTTCTGGTACCAGGCATAATAAAATCACTGACCACCCAATTATGAGCCATTTGGGTTAAGTTAAAATGGTGATTCAGCCTTTGACCATTTACAATCCAAGGCTCATTTAGGATTGGAATATTGTGTCCATTGCCAATTCTCCATCTAGATCCCTCATTCAACAAGACCCGGGAATTCCAGATGCTATGCCAAATAAAACTTGGATTATGACCAAGAATCAAATCCAAGAACTGACCTCTAGGATAGTATTTAGCTTTGAAAATCCTTGAGACCATAGCTTCTGGGTTGGAAACAAATTTCCAACCTTGCTTCCCTAGCATTACCAAATTAAAAGCTCCCAGATTTCTGAAGTCGAGGCCACCAAATTCCTTCCTCATAGATAGCTTATCCCATTTCAACCAATTAATGCCACGCGTATCACCCTTCTTGGATCCCCACCAAAAAGTGTTCATCATCCTTTCAATCTCTCCTGTCAACGAAGGAGGTAGTAAGAAGACACCCATGCAATAAGCTGGAATCGCTTGGAGCATAGACTTCACCAGAACCTCCCTGCCAGCCTTGGAAAGATGTCTGCCACTCCAAGAATTAATTTTCTTCCACACCCTGTCCTTCATATAATTAAATGTAGCTTTATTTTTTTCTACCAATTAATGAGGGAAGCCCCAAATATTTTCCTGACCCAAGACAAGTCTGGACTCCCAAGATATTAGATAAAGCCAATCGAGTACCATCATCCACATTCTTACTATAAAAAATATCAGATTTACTGAAATTAACTGCTTGACCAGATGCTGCTTCAAAAGTAGCAAGAATTGACTTCGGCACATTACATTCACGCTCACTAGCTCTAAAGAACAGAAAGCTATCATCTGTAAAAAGAAGGTGACTAACAGAAGGAGCACCCCGACAAATTTGAATACCATGAATGTCACCCCTCCCTCAGCTTTTTTGATTAGGCAAGTGATCAGCCTCTGGCTGACAAGTTTTTTAACTAGTAAGACCATGGCTTTTGCACTGATTATTCGAGTTTCAATCTCGTCTTAGCCCAGATTTGGATTTAAATGTCCTCAAGCAACATTTTGAGTTTCTTAAGTAGTTTAGGACATTTTAGTTAGTTTTTGAGTCAAATAAAGCATTCACAGCTATCTCATGTTTTCAGGTTAGAAAGGGAAGCACTTAGAGCCAAGGGAATGGAGAAAGCAGTGGAAAGTGCAAGTCTGGAAGATTCGCCTCGCGAGAAGATACTCGCCATGCGAGACTGAAGACCAGCCTGAACAGCATAATGTCATCCCTTCTGCCTCGCCACGCGAACCATGTCTCGCCTCGCGAGCCTGGAAGTCATAAAGCATCACGGTCAGCCCGTGATTCCCATCACGGGCGTGATGAGAAGATCCTGGAGGACAGAAACTATCACGGCCTAGCCGTGATTAAGGTCACAGCCATGACAGATAAGCACCCAAAGTCAGAAGTGATCACGGCCTGGCCGTGATAGGCATCACGGCTGTGACAAACTGGAAACTGAAGTCTCGCCTCGCGAGAGCCCAAATTTGAACTGGCGCCATTTTAATATTCGCGTCGCGAGAGACTACTGGCCTCGCGAGCGTGCGCAGACTCTGAAGCTATAATTGCTGTTTAGGGCAGATTAGTGGGACAATTTTTGCTAATCCTCGTTTATGAATTTCTCTGATTGTATTGCATTTTGATGGAGCACTAACACCCTTAGATTGATCTGCTGTGATCGGTTTCCTTTGCACTTGAGGTTCTATTGATTCCCAATTTAATTTGCTTTTCCCTTTCAATACTTTTCCTATATTTCTTGTTTACTTAATTCGAGTTAAATAGGATGAGTCTTGATTTATTTCGATGATCATATGTTCCTTACTTGAATTGCGTTTGCTTAATTCGCGTATGTTCAAATCGTGTTTGCTTAATTCACGAAGGGCTCAATCCGTTTGCTTAATTAGGAATAGGAATATATATCTCGTAGGAGCAGTTTCGCTTGTTAATTGTTGCTACGATCGAAAAGGGATTAGAATCCGCTTAGCACTTGGAATTATGAGAGCCAATGATAGTGGGAAACCGAGAACAGTAGGTCAATCGTTTCAATTTATTTGATAACCACTTAGTTTGCATTGCTTTTCTTGAATATTTTCTTGATCGAATCTTTAATTTGAAACCCCCCCCCCCCCCCCCCCAAAAAAAAAAACTGACTTTTCTGCAAATAACACTACAAGAGTCCGCGTGAGACGATACTCGAGGTGTCGCACCCTGACTACAGTTTTTTACAAACCGCTCTTATTTTTGACGCGTGCGCGACAGCGTGTCAAAATTGGCGCCGTTGCCGGGGACTCTGGTTTGTTGTTTTCGCATTTTTCGTTTTTCTGTTTATCTGCTGAATTAGTCTGGCTACTAGGTCTACTTGTTCTGACTTGTGTGATTTTGATCCTGAAATTGAAAGAACTTTGCACACACGCCGTAGAGCAATTCTGGCTAGCACTAGTGGTAATTCTGATTCTGAAATTGTTTTTGATAACATGGCTAATCAAAGAACATTAAGACAGCTTGCTGCCCCTGATGGTAATTATAATGGGTTGTGTATTGAGTATGCTGGTGTGGTTGCTCCTTTTGAACTTAAATCTGGTTTAATACAATTGTTGCCAAGGTTTAGTGGTCTTGCAGGTGAGGATCCACATAAGCATTTGAAGGAATTCCAGGTTGTCTGCTCTACACCCTTGAGGCCGGAAGGCATAACTGAAGACCATATCAAACTGCGAGCCTTCCCATTCTCACTTGAAGGCGCTGCAAAGGATTGGCTGTACTATCTTGAGCCAAACTCTGTTACAACCTGGAATGATCTGAAGAAAGTTTTCCTAGAAAGATACTTCCCTGCCTCCAGAGCTGAATCAATCAGAAAGGAGATATGTGGTATTAGACAGGGCAATGAATCATTGGCTGAGTACTGGGAGAGATTCAAGAAGTTGGTATCCAGTTGCCCTCAACACCGTATTTCTGAGCAGCTCCTTATTCAATATTTTTTTGAAGGGTTGCTTCCGATGGACAGGAACATTTTGGATGCTGCTAGTGGGGGAGCACTTGTTGATAAGACCCCAGCCGCTGCCAAGCAGTTGATTGAGAACATGTCACTCAACTCCCAATAGTTCACGACTAGAAGTAATTCTGTCGAAGCAAGGGGAGTGAATGAGGTCCATGTTTCCTCTTCCAACAAGGCCCTAGAGACCAGACTTGATGAGCTCACTTCTTTAGTCAAACAGTTGGCAGTGGACAAGGTTCAGACAGCAAGGGTATGTGGCATTTGTACTTCTCCTAAGCACCTGACCGATGCATGCCCTATTCTGAAGGATGAGTCAGTTACTGATCTGCCTCAAGCTTATGCAGCCAATCTTTACAATCAAGGCAATAATAAGAACCGGTACAACACCCCTGACCTCTCCACAAATAGGTACTACCCCAACTGGAGGAACCATCCGAATCTTCGGTATGGGAACTCATATGCACAGCAGCATCAGCCAACGTTACCGCTGGCACCACCACAGAATCCTCCTCAAGCGACTACCTCTGCACCTCCCGGACCCTCACTAGAGGACCTTGTCAAGCAAATGGCTGCACAAAATCTCCAGTTTCAACAGCAAGAAAATGCTAGTATTCATACTTTGTAGACGCAGATTGGACAGTTTCAGTAGCGAACGGATGCTAGCATTCATACCTTACAGACATAGATTGGACAGCTTGCCACTTCAATGAATGCCATGCAGCAAGCTCAAGGATCAAACCAATTGCCCGCACAAACAGTGGTGAATCCTAATGTCACAAATCCTAATGTTAGTGCCATTTCTTTGAGATCCGGGAAAGTTGTAGAGGCAGCCCCAGAAAAAGATAGGGAAACTGTTGAGGGAACTCTGGAGCCTTCTGCTGTTGTTCAAGCTGAAAAAGAGTATGTGCCACCGATCCCTTTCCCGCAAAGAGTGCTGAAGAATAAAAATGTTGTTGGGGAATACAAGGAGAGGGAGATTCTAGATGTGTTCAGAAAGGTGGCGGTGAACATTCCGCTTCTGGATGTGATCAAGCAGGTTCTGAAGTATGCAAGGTTTCTGAAGGACTTGTGCACCCACAAGAGAAGGTTGAAGGGTAATGAGAGAGTGAATTTGGGGCGAAATGTTTCAGCCCTCATTCAACCTAAACTTGCTCCTGAGAAGGTTACAGTTTCAGCCCTCACTCAGGCATTGCCACAGAAGTGCAAGGATCCAGGAACTTTTGCCATTCCATGCACCATTGGGGACAGCAAATTTGATAATTGCATGTTGGATTTAGGAGCTTCTATCAATGTTATGCCCACTTCTGTCTTCAGTAGTCTTGATCTTGGTCCTTTGCAACATACAGGCCTTACCATTCAGTTGGCAAACAGGACCAATGCTCGCCCCATTGGAGTGGTAGAAGATGTGTTGGTACAGGTTAATGATTTGATTTTCCCTGCCGATTTTTACATCCTGGACATGGCGAGGGAAATAAATTCAAACAGATCACCCATCATTCTGGGTAGATCATTCATGAAGACAGCAAGGACAAAGATTGATGTTCACGATGGGACCATGTCCATGGAGTTCGGTGACATTGTGGCAAAATTCAACATCTTCGATGCTATGAAGCATCCCTTGGAAGAGCATTCTGTTTTTCAAATAGAGTTGCTCTCCGAAATTGTGGAGGACACTTACAATGACCTGGCTGCAGCTGCTGACTTTCCCTCTTTTTCTGATTTTGATGATGTTTACTCATGTACTGATTGTGCTGACATTAACCCTTGTGCTGTTTGTGCCGAGATTGATGTTACCTTGCAGGGTGATAGTGTGGGTGAAGCTGTCTGTTCGGCTGAAGTTCTTGACAGCCCGGCTGCCCCAAACATACCATTTGTTGAGCAGTCACCCTCCTTAAAGCTTAAGTCACTTCCTGGAAATCTGAAGTATGCTTACTTGGAGAGGAATGAAAAACTCCCAGTGATAATCTCCTTCAACCTTGACTCTGACCAGGAAGCTAAGCTCTTGGAGGTTCTGAAGAAGCATAAGAAGGCGATTGATTGGACCTTGCCTGACATCCCAGGAATTAGCCCTTCTAGATGTATGCATAGGATTCCATTGGAGGATGGGGCTAAACCAGTTAGGCAGCCCCAAAGGTGGCTCAATCCATTGATTCTGGATGTTGTAAAGAAGGAGGTGACAAAACTCCTGCATGCGGGTATCATATACCCCATCTCTGATAGTAGTTGGGTGAGTCCAGTGCAAGTTGTACCCAAGAGATCTGGCCTCACAGTGGTAAGAAATGAAAACAATGAGCTTGTCCCCACTAGAGTCAAGAATAGCTGGAGAGTCTGTATTGATTATAGGAGGTTGAACCAGGCCACTCGAAAGGATCACTTTCCTTTGCCGTTCATCGATCAGATGCTCGAACGGCTGGTTGGTAAATCTCACTACTGTTTTCTTGATGGCTTTTCCGGATACTTCCAGATCCACATTGCACTAGAGGATCAGGAAAATACCACTTTTCACGTGCCCCTTCGGCACGTTTTCCTACAGGAGGATGCCATTTGGCCTTTGCAATTCTCCTGGCACTTTCCAGAGATGCATGATTAGCATTTTTACTGAATTTATTGAGAATTGCATGGAAGTGTTCATGGATGATTTCACTGTATATGGTTCCTCATTTGATACATGCTTGCATAGTCTGAATTTGGTTTTAGAGAGATGCATTGAAACTGACCTTGTTTTGAACTATGAAAAATGCCATTTTATGGTTGAACAGGGGATTGTTTTGGGGCATATTATTTCCAAAGAGGGTATTTCAGTAGATCCTGCTAAAATTGATGTGATTTCTACACTGCCTTACCCATCTTGCGTTTGCGAGATTCGTTCTTTTCTTGGTCATGCAGGTTTCTACAGGCGCTTCATAAAGGACTTCAGCAAGATAGCTCTTCCTCTGTCAAACTTGCTGAAGAATGATGCCATATTCAGCTTTGATGATAACTGCAAGAAGGCGTTCGACTTCTTGAAAAAGGCATTGACCTCTACCCCCATCATCAAGCCCCCTGACTGGACCCTCCCTTTTGAGCTCATGTGCGATGCTTCTAACTATGCTGTGGGGGCGGTTCTTGCACAAAGGGTGGGCAAGTCTGCCCATGTTATTTACTATGCCTCTAGGACTTTAGATGTTGCACAGGCTAGTTATACCACCACTGAAAAGGAACTTCTAGCCATTGTTTTTTCTCTTGATAAATTTAGATCATATTTGCTAGGTTCCAAGGTTATTGTTTTCACTGACCATGCAGCTCTGAAGTACTTGTTGAAGAAGCCAGATGCAAAGTCGAGGTTGATTCGGTGGATATTGTTGCTCCAAGAGTTTAATGTAGAGATAAAGGACAAGAGTGGAGCTGAAAATTTAGTGGCTGATCACTTTAGTAGGATAGAGAGGGACGAGGATCCTTCCCCCATTCAGGATGACTTTCCTGATGAGCAGCTTTTACAGTTACATGGCGTAACTCCGTGGTTTGCCGACATTGTTAATTACCTAGTTGCTGGTGTCTTTCCGACAGGAGCAACTAGGTCACAAATCCACAAACTAAAGAGTGATGCAAAGTACTATGTTTGGGATGATCCATTCCTCTGGAAATTTGGCAGTGATCAGGTAATTAGGAGATGTGTCCCCGACTATGAGATTGAGTCTATCTTGCACTTTTCTCATGCCTCTCAAGTAGGGGGACACTTTGGGCCGCAAAGGACTGCAAGAAAAGTCCTAGACTCAGGGTTCTACTGGCCCACCATTTTTAGAGATGCTTATGAGGTTTACCGGACTTGTAAGGTGTCGGACAAAGAGGCACATGACCATCACTCGTAGGAGTGAAATGCCTCAGCAACCCATGCTTTTCTGTGAGGTGTTTGATGTGTCGGGAATTGACTTTATGGGTCATTTCCCTGCATCTTTTGGTTTTCTTTATATTTTACTGGCTGTTGACTATGTTTCAAAGTGGGTGGAAGCTATCCCCACTAGGACTAATGATTCTAAAGTTGTTTCAAATTTTGTCAGGTCCAATATTTTCTGCAGGTTCGGCATACCTCGGGCTATTATAAGTGACCAGGGCACTCATTTCTGCAACCGCACCATGGAAGCTTTACTCCGGAAGTATGGAGTTGTGCACAGGGTCTCCACTGCTTATCATCCCCAGACTAATGGGCAGGCTGAGATCTCAAACAGAGAGATCAAACAGATCTTAGAGAAAGTGGTGCAGCCGAATAGGAAGGACTGGAGCCGCCGTCTAGAAGATGCACTTTGGGCTCAGAGGACAGCTTTCAAGACACCAATAGGGATGTCCCCCTATAGGCTTGTGTTCGGTAAGGCAGGTCATCTCCCTGTGGAAGTTGAGCACCGTGCTTATTGGGCGGTCAAGTGCTGTAATTTGGAAATGCAAAAAGCTGGCATTGAAAGGAAACTCCAATTACAGCAGCTTGAAGAGCAGAGGCTAGAAGCCTATGAAAGCTCTCGGATCTATAAAGAGAAAACCAAGCACTTCCATGATCAGATGATTTCAAGGAAGGGTTTCTCTGTGGACCAACAGGTTCTATTGTTTAACTCCCGCCTGAAAGTGATGGCTGGGAAACTCCGATCCAAGTGGATTGGCCCATTTGTTGTTACTAATGTTTTTCCTCATGGTGCAGTAGAGATAAGAAGTGCAGGTAGCAACAAGGTCTTTAAGGTTAACGGGCAGCGCTTGAAGCTATTCCATGAGAGTTTGGTGTCTGAAGATGCCACTGTTGAGGAGCTCTCCTTGGGGGAGCCCACCTACACTGCAACTTGACCAGGGAGCACCCCCTCCTTTCCCCTCACTCTGATTTTATATTATGTTCTTTCATTGAGGACAATGCATGTTTTAAGTGTGGGGGAGGGAACCAATTGTTTGTTTTTGTTTTGTTTTTCCTTCAGCTCTTGAATAATTTGAGAAGATCAAGAGTTTGTGTGTGAGTCTTGTGTCGGCAAGCTTGATTGAATTTGATTGAATTTGATTGAATTTTGCATAGGTTGATTGCATGACATGTGTTGACTGTAGATGATTTTCCCCCTAGGTCTTGAAAGTTGAAAATTGATCCCCATTTGAAAAATTGAAAATTAAACTTTGAGATATTCTGTTATGACTGCATGATTTATGATAAGTTTGGGGTGATAGGATGCACACACTAGGGATTGAATCTCGGTCAAACAATTTGCGAAAAATGTCCAGGTGAGGATTTGAGCCTCCAACATGTTTTTAACTGTGTGAATCACTTTTGAGCTGCACTTTCCCGAATTTGCTTGAATCTCTTCATGGTTTGCATGCTTATGTGTTTGAATCAAATGATTTAGGCAATTTTCTTCGAATTAGCTACTTGGCCTAAATTGAACCAGTCCCTAATGCATGTTCCCTAGTTAGCCCATTTGAGCCTAATTAGCCTGTTGTTTCTTGATGACCTTATGTTATGAGCCTAAAATCTGGAAAAACCATGTCGACCCAATCTTAGGATTAGGAGAGTATGGAAGCTTAGCAAGAGAATGGTTGCAAGAAACTAAGTTTGGGGTGGCTACAAGGTGTGATGTGTTGTTTGGGATTGAGAAAAAGAAAAAAATAAAGGTTGGGGTCAAAGGGCAAAAAGAAAAAAAGAAGAAGAAAAGAACAAAAATGTCAAAAAGGATATTAGAAGAGAAAGACTATAGTCACCCAAAAGCATAAAGAAAAAAATGGAAAAAGGAATTTGAGTGGAAGTTCAACGTGTCAAATGCTCATGCTCTCTTAGTTCCTAGGGACTTAAGGCTAGTACCTTTGAATATCCTACCCCTAGCCAAGCCCCATTACAACCTTTAAAAGACCTTTTGATGTTGCATGCATGTTTTCGTGGGAACCTTGTTTGAGATGAAAATAAAATTCATGGGAAGTGCTCTTAAAGGTGAGATTGAGTGAATGTTGATAGCCTAGACAAATTGAGCGAATGAGTGAAACACTAATTGCCCTTGTGAGGAAGGAGATTGTTTGAATTTGGTGATCTCCCTTTTGTGTGTAACTTGGATCCCTTGCTTAGATTGCTGATTGCATGAATGTTGGAATTCTCAAATGTTTAAAGTAAATAAATGTGGGGATTGCATTGTTGAAAAGGGGGGAAACATTGAAGAAGAAAATTATTTTGCTAAAATTGCATGAAATTTGTGCGAAATTGATTAAATCCTTTGAGCTTGCCAAGTTTGAATCTTTTTGAGTTTTAGTTTGCTTTGGGGTATTTTGATCAGCCTCTAGCTGACTAGTTTTTTAACTAGTAAGACCATGGCTTTTGCACTGATTATTCGAGTTTCAATCTCGTCTTAGCCCAGATTTGGATTTAACTGTCCTCAAGCAACATTTTGAGTTTCTTAAGTAGTTTAGGACATTTTAGTTAGTTTTTGAGTCAAATAAAGCATTCACTGCTATCTCATGTTTTTAGGTTAGAAAGGGAAGCACTTAGAGACAAGGGAATGGATAAAGCAGTGGAAAATGCAAGTCTGGAAGATTCGCCTCGCGAGAAGATACTCGCCACGTTAGACTGAAGACCATCCTGAACAGCAGAATGTCATCCCTTCTGCCTCACCACACGAACCATGTCTCGCCTCGCGAGCCTGGAAGTTAGAAAGCATCACGGTCAGCCCGTGATTCCCATCACGGGCGTGATGAGAAGATCCTGGAGGACAGAGACTATCACGGCCTAGTCGTGATGAAGGTCACGGCCATGACAAATAAGCACCCAAAGTCAGAAGTGATCACGGCCTGGCCGTGATAGGCATCACGGCTGTGACAAACTGGAAACTGAAGTCTCGCCTCGCGAGGCATCATCTCGCCTCGCGAGAGCCCAAATTTGAACTGGCACCATTTTAATATTCGCGTCGCGAGAGACTACTGGACTCGCGAGCGTGCGCAGACTCTGAAGCTATAATTGCTGTTTAGGGCAGATTAGTGGGACACTTTTTGCTAATCCTTGTTTACGAATTTCTCTGATTGTATTGCGTTTTGATGGAGCACTAACTCCCTTAGATTGATCTGCTGTGATCGGTTTCCTTTGCACTTGAGGTTCTATTGATTCCCAATTTAATTTGCTTTTCCCTTTCAATACTTTTCCTATATTTCTTGTTTGCTTAATTCGAGTTAAATAGGATGAGTCTTGATTTATTTCGATGATCATATTTTCCTTACTTGAATCGCGTTTGCTTAATTCGCGTATGTTCAAATCGTGTTTGCTTAATTCACGAAGGGCTCAATCCATTTGCTTAATTCGGAATAGGAATATATATCTCGTAGGAGCAGTTTCGCTTGTTAATTGTTGCTACAATCGAAAAGGGATTAGAATCCGCTTAGGACTTGGTGATGCGTGATTTTTAGAATATAAATAAAGGCAAGTGCACCTCGTCGCAATCAAGTAATACGGTGGTGAGACCGGTTATCGTATCCACAGGGATTGGTTGTCAATTACCAATTCACAAATTTAACAACTATCTAGACTAAAATAAAGTATGAAGAGGTCATAAAATAAAGAAACAAAATATTTTTGTCTTTTTGGAATTTTGTCAAACACTTGGTATGCAAACAGGGATGTGGCTAGAATTGTCAGGGTTAGACTACACTAATCCTCCCTTAGTTGCAATGAAATGGCTTCTAACACAAGTCCTAATTCAATTATGTCAATCAAGCCTTTTCTAAAATACTCAAGCCTAATGTCTTAGGTGCATTGAGCCTAAAACCCCAAATCAAACCCTAATGTCTTAGGTGGATTAATTTGTGATTTTGCATTAAGTCAAGACTTATAAGATTGCAAGCATTCAACACCTATGTCTAGATTCTTGAACAACTTGGCATATGATTCATGAGCATGCCTTAACACCAACCTTCCAGTCATCTATCAAGGCAACATATCATTCCTATGGGTAGCTAATCCAAGGAAAGCTTTAAGAACAGAATCACATACTCATAAGGAAATAGAGACTTGCATTAAACACCAAATCAAATACAACAAGTTCAGAAAAGTTTCATCTAACCCCAACAATGGGGATTTAACTACTCATGATAAAAGGAAATACAAAACAGAATGAGAAAAGGGATGGAGAACACTCATAGACAAGCTTCCTCCATCTTCTCCCCATCCAAGAGCAGAGAAAACGCCCCCCTATTTGGGTAGAAACCCTCTCCAGCCGCCAGCCTCAGCCTGCCTCCAAGTGCAGATCCCTAATTCTGTTCAGTGCAGGTTTATTTATAGGTCCGTCGCCCGTCACGGCCGTGATGGCCATCACGGCCAGGCCGTGACGCTTTCTGTCCAAGGCGTGTCTTCAAGTTTTTAACTCTCGCGAGGCAAGAGAAGTGTTCGCGACGCGAGCCCTCATTTTCTGGTTGGTCACGGCCGTGATGTCTGTCACGGCTAGGCCGTGACAGTCTCTGACTTTTGCCTTCTTCTCTGCTTGATCACGGCCGTGATGGTCATCACGGCCAGGCCATGATAGGCTCTGTTTGGCTATATTCTTCACTTTTCTAGCTCTTTTTCATCCAAGCTCCACCAAGGCTGATTTCTGGGCATTTTTCCACTGAATCCTGCAAAACAACACACAAACCACCTCATCCGTTCCAAAGGAAAAACTATACAAAATCAACACTAATTTGACCTAACTATATGCAAATGCATGCAGAAATGTACATGAAAAATGAGGTGAAATCACACTCATCAAATCACCCCAAGCTTAAGACTTTGCTTGTCCTCAAGCAAAAAACTAAGGCCAGAAGAGATAAACAGTCAAAGCATGGATAGTGAACCAAGAACCCGAGTAAAATGATCCAAGTAACAGGCAATTCAAACAATTCATCAAGAGACAATCAATTCAAGTCCAATTAGGGCTTAAGTTTCCTAGACTCACATTCTCACTGATTCGGGCACTCTTGCTCACTTGAAGCTCACCCCAAGCTTGTTTATTTGCTTGGCTCTCTTTCTTGCCTCACTCACTCAAGTGTTCAAGTATATATAACAATTCGCTCCATTTTCCTCAAGGAATGATTCCTACCATATGCTTGACTATCAACCAAATCTCCACTTTATTTATGAAAACACCTAAGAATCAAGAGGTCTTTATTTGGTTGTAACGTGGCCATGGGATTAATCTTTAGGTGGGGATAACAAGAAAGGACATTTCAAAAGGCTACATAAACATAAAGCTTTGCAAACATGACCTTCTAAAATACCTTCTTGGATTTTCAATACATTTTTCCACCTTTCTTTTCTTTCTTTTTCTTTTTATTTCTCTTTTTTTCTTTTTGTCATCCCCTTCTCTATTTTTTTTTCTTTTTTTTTTCTTTCATTTGGAGAAGGGGAGAAATTTTTATTTTATTTTTTTTTATTTTATTTTTTTTTCATCCCAAATTTTCAACTACCTTTTTCACCCTTTTGTAATACTTTAGAAGGTCCCTTGTCAAACATATTTATCGAAACATTTCAGGGTACCAAGAAAAGCATTTTATTCATTCAGGCTCAAAATTGGGCAACTAAGGGGTAGCATTTCATCATTCAAAACTCAGAAGGCCAGAAAAATACCTATTGCCTCAATCATTTTCAAAAATGTTTTCAAAAAATTTTAAGCTTTAAAATGGTTTCAAGTCAAGTTCTAGAGAAAACAGACCAAGATGAATAACACTCTAACACAAGGAATGGGGGCAGATTTAGTGAGTACCCCCTAATGGCTCAAAAGCTCACATTTATCAGTTCAAGAACCAGTGAAAAACACAAGTCTATAGAAACATATGCTAATCATCAACTATCCAAGATCATCTCAAGCATATTCATTTGCAGCCATATCACAAGAATAAACAGAATTGGGTTCAAGAATTCACTATCACAAAAAAATTTGGCACTTAGTTCTAACAATCATAAGCTCAATCTAAGCAGGGGTAACCGAATCATGCGATCATGCAAACTTAAGCCTATATGAATGCAATATTCACAATGCAAGCAAAAAGATTACCCCTACCCCAAGCTTAAAGATTTACATTGTCCCCAATGTAAACAATCAAGTTGGAGAGGGTAGAAGAAAAAATAAAAAAATAAAATAAAGCAGAAAATTGGAACGGCTTACCAATGCGGTAACGGGTGTTGGCTCACATGCTTTTTGGCTTTGTTTCTCCCTGCTCTTTTTCTCCTTCCTTTATTCAAAATCTGAAGACACTTAACAGAATTATTAACAAACCTCTTGAGCTTCTCAAATTATTCAAGAGGTTAAAGCAAAAACAAAATTAACTAAAGAGAAGGGTTAAGAAAAGTTGGGTTGCCTCCCAATAAGCGCTTCTTTAACGTCACTAGCTTGACTTATTAAGAAGCATCCACCTGGATCCCATAACCTGTGGTATAAGGACCAAGGAATGCTAACCATGTGAGATCCTTCACCTGGATCCCACGGCTTGCAGCAAAAATATGGGAGTGAGTGCTTGAAAATCATGGTGACCTCACCAAATGTGTTGAATTTCTCACTCCCTCTTGGGTCAAAATTGACCCCTTCATCCACAAAATCTTCCCAATAAAAATGGGGTTCAACCTCAGGTAGAGGCATGAACTCCATTGTTGACTGCTTTAAAATGTGAGGTGGCAAACAATTCGAGAGGATCATTGGTGCTGTTAAAGCTTCCTGCAATCTTCACTCTCAGCATTGCCAAATCCATCACCTTCCAAATATGCAGAAATCTCCGCACAAACCACACAAGTGTTTCTCCCATCACATTCCACACATGCATAGGAACCAATAGCATCATCTAATTCCAAAAGTTTTTCATCATCTCCAAGCATGGTGAAATAGATGTCCTCCAATTGCCTCTTCCTTTCAGGCTCTTTAGTCAAGGGTTCAATGGGGGATGGGGCAACTTTGTTCTCCAAAACAGGGTCTTCACTTCTTGACTCGGTTGCTCCCACTTCTTCTTCTTCCTCCTCATCCATCATTGCATCATCTTCATCATCATCCATCAAGTTCTCATTTGGCATTTTGGACAGAAGGTTAGAGAGTTCCTCAATACGTACCCCGAGACTTCGAATGCTATCTTCTTGATTCTTTAATTCTTCCATTGTTGTTGCCATGAAGTTCTCCAAAACAGCCTCTAAGTGAGGTTGACTATCCGGGATAGGTTGCTCAACCTCGACTGGGAATGCGGATTTGAAGTTCTCCCAAACAACTTCCAATGGGGATGGCTCATCTTGATATGAAGGTGTGGAAGATTCCCAATGTTCCTCTTGCTCAATCCAAGTATTGTTTGGAGGTTTCCCCCACCATGGAGTGTAAGTGTTGGGAAATTGATTTCCCCATTCAGAACAACCTACCATTGGTGGAGGAGAGACAGTTGCCCTTGATAGCTCATTACTCACTTGTTGGATGTTTACGGCTAATTGCAGCATATCTACCCGCAGTTGCAACTCAGATATCTCACTTTCTGCATCAGATGGTTGATATCAATTGTAGTCCATGATCCTGTCTAATCAATTTTTCACCTCACAGACAATTAAGCCCAAGATCAAATAAACACAAAAACAAATATATACAAAACTAACAAAAGAAAGAGATCAATTATATACAGAAAAATAAAATAAAAAATGTCTAAACTAGTTGTCTCATTTGTTACTACTGATATTGACAAAGCCAATCCCCGGCAACGGCGCCAAAAACTTGATGCGTGATTTTTAGAATATAAATAAAGGCAAGTGCACCTCGTCGCAATCAAGTAATACGGTGGTGAGACCGGTTATCGTATCCACAGGGATTGGTTGTCAATTACCAATTCACAAATTTAACAACTATCTAGACTAAAATAAAGTATGAAGAGGTCATAAAATAAAGAAACAAAATATTTTTGTCTTTTTGGAATTTTGTCAAACACTTGGTATGCAAACAGGGATGTGGCTAGAATTGTCAGGGTTAGACTACACTAATCCTCCCTTAGTTGCAATGAAATGGCTTCTAACACAAGTCCTAATTCAATTATGTCAATCAAGCCTTTTCTAAAATACTCAAGCCTAATGTCTTAGGTGCATTGAGCCTAAAACCCCAAATCAAACCCTAATGTCTTAGGTGGATTAATTTGTGATTTTGCATTAAGTCAAGACTTATAAGATTGCAAGCATTCAACACCTATGTCTAGATTCTTGAACAACTTGGCATATGATTCATGAGCATGCCTTAACACCAACCTTCCAGTCATCTATCAAGGCAACATATCATTCCTATGGGTAGCTAATCCAAGGAAAGCTTTAAGAACAGAATCACATACTCATAAGGAAATAGAGACTTGCATTAAACACCAAATCAAATACAACAAGTTCAGAAAAGTTTCATCTAACCCCAACAATGGGGATTTAACTACTCATGATAAAAGGAAATACAAAACAGAATGAGAAAAGGGATGGAGAACACTCATAGACAAGCTTCCTCCATCTTCTCCCCATCCAAGAGCGAGAAAACGCCCCCTATTTGGGTAGAAACCCTCTCCAGCCGCCGACCTCGGCCTGCCTCCAAGTGTAGATCCCTAATTCATTCGGTGCGGAGGTTTATTTATAGGTCCGTCGCCCGTCACGGCCGTGATGGCCATCACGGCCAGTCCTTGACGTAATCTTTACAAGGCGTGTCTTCAAGTTTTTAACTCTCGCGAGGCGAGAGAAGTGTTCGCGACGCGAGCCCTCATTTTCTGGTTGGTCACGGCCGTGATGTCTGTCGCGGCTAGGCCGTGACAGTCTCTGACTTTTGCCTTCTTCTCTGCTTGATCACGACCGTGATGGTCATCACGGCCAGGCCGTGATAGGCTCTGTTTGGCTATATTCTTCACTTTTCTAGCTCTTTTTCATCCAAGCTCCACCAAGGCTGATTTCTGAGCATTTTTCCACTGAATCCTGCAAAACAACACACAGAAACCACCTCATCCGTTCCAAAGGAAAAACTATACAAAATCAACACTAATTTGGCCTAACTATATGCAAATGCATGCAGAAATGTACATGACTTGGAATTATGAGAACCAATGATAGTGGAAAACCGAGAACAATAGGTCAATCGTTTCAATTTATTTGATAACCACTTAGTTTGCATTGTTTTTCTTGACTATTTTCTTGATCGAATCTTTAATTTTAACCACCACCCCCCCCCCCCCCCCCCAAAAAAAAACTGACTTTTCTGCAAATAACACTACAAGAGTCCGCGTGAGACGATACTCGAGTTGTCGCACCCTGACTACAGTTTTTACAAACCGCTCTTCTTTTTGACGCGTGCGCGACAGCGTGTCAGCAAGTAAGACCCTGAGCACAGATAAGAAAGAGATAAGGGGAGAAGGGGTCATCTTGCCTTAAGCCTCTGCTTGGAACAATTGGTCCAACATAATCATCATTAACCAAATCGAGTAGCTAACAGAGGAAACAATCTGACCCATCTATCACAGAAACCCGTCTTCTCCATCATAGCACGGAGAAAACCCCAATGCACTCTATCATAAGCTTTGCTGATATCTATTTTCAAAGCCACTTCACCTCTAACTCCCTTTGTTTTGCATTTCATATGGTGGATAATTTCAAAATCTATGAGCACATTATCCAGGATAGATCTTCCTTCTACAAAAGCGGATCGTTTTCTTACGAGATACACTTTGGCAATAATTTTTTCAACCTGTTAGCTAAGACTTTTGCCACTATTTTATATAGAACATTACACAAGGATATAGGTCTCAAGTCTCTCATAGAATAAGGGCTATCAACTTTAGGAATTAAAAAAATATTTGTATCATTAAGAGTTGATGGAAAGTTACCAGTCTCCAACCAGTAGCAACAAGTCGTGAAAATATCCTTGCCACAAATATCCCAAAAATGCTGGTAAAAAACAGGATTTAAACCATCCGGCCCCGGTGATTTATCTGGGTGCATCCGGAAAATAGCTGTTTTGAATTCCTCTCTAGTGAAGGGAAGTTCCAACCCTTGATTACCTTCCATCGAGATAATAGGAGACACTGTCTTAATAATCGAAGAATAAATGCTCTGCTATTCTAGAAACAGGTTTCCAAAATAGTCCTTTGCAAGCTTACAAAGAATTATTTTATGGAATTTCCTACCCCCGTACAGTAAAAAAAAAAAATATGAGCCACCCTTTATATTAGTATGATATGATGATGATGTTACAGTTTCCCGTGCATAGGTTCATTGTTCTGATATCAGAGTATGGAGTGGATTGTGGACCGGCCTAATCATCCATACGGGCCATATGCAAATGCAAACAAACTTTAGGGAAGAGATAAAAAAGAAATGTTAGTGAATATTTTGACTGTTAAATATATTTTTAGTCCTTATAAAATAAGTGAAATTTGGTTTTGATTCTTGTAAAAGAAAATTATTTAGTTTTCATCCTTCTAAAACATGACATTTCTAATTTTAATTCCCGTAAAATGAACAATTTTTTGTTGTGATTCCTATAAAACATTTTTTTTTTGTTTTCATCCCTCTAAAATTTGATATAACTGATTTTTGATCCTAGCATTCATTTTTGGACGGATAAATATAATTTATTTTAGGGCTCAAGGATAATTTTAGGGGAATCACATAATAACATAATATCACAGATGTTATTGGGTATCACTTGGGATGACCTCATGACCTTATGTTAGACACATAAGTAGTTAATGGATGTCATATGACAATAGAGATCAAAATTAGTGATTTCATATTTTGGAGGAATAAAAAATAAAGAAATTTTTTTACAGGGACCAAAATCAAAATTCATTCATTTTTTATGGACAAAAAACATATTTAACTCATAATTTTATGGCACAAATAAAAAAAGATAAAAGTATATCGTACCAAATAAAATAATTATCATTTTAGGATCATCACATACATTTAGAGTATGTTTGGCAAGACACAAGAGTAGCTTGTAAACTAACTAATTAGCTCATTCCATCCACATGGGTCATATGTGATTTATTTTTGTCAATAACGTCGCATGGCAAAGTTTTGTGAGTTGATTTTTCTCCTACGTTTTCTTCCATTATTACTTTTCACTACTGTAATATATCCGTGTAACTTAAGGATAAATTTTCTATTAAAATTATTTCTTATTAATGATTAATAAAAAGAAGATTGTTATTTGATACAGTAAGATGATGGAGGTGAAATTTTGTATTTTATAGGAGAGACACAATGATGATCTATTTATTACGGATTATAAAAATGTTTTTCATATTTTATAAATAATAATAATAATAGTTATTATTATTATTATTATTATTATTATTTCTAAGTTTCTAAAAACTACCTCATTCTAGCATTTCTTACTTAGACATTTTTTTAATGTTGCAATTACAGCTGGACTACTCTGCTCAGGTAATCAAGTCATTGATTATATTTTTAATGCAGTTAAGAGCATATCTATCAAAATATTAGTGAATGTCAATATAATTTTTTCTATAATGTTGGTGGATACTACTTTAATTGATATTTTCTTGGTGTTAAAAATAATGTTACATTTTTTAATATGAATTAAAATGGTTTGAATTGTTAGTGTCCAAATTTTTACACTAACAATTACTAAAATTTTGACATCTATGCTTTTATTATAATAACTAAGATTAATAATAATAATAATAATAATAATAATAATAATAATTTGTCAAAATTTAATTGGATGTCAATGTAAACACTACAAAAAAAGCCCAATTAGTGATGACCAAAAATATCGGAAATACTAAAAATCCGTCGGAAAACTACATTACCGACGGACTTTCTGACGGATACGGTTCCGTCGGTAAAAGGCACGTGGGAAAACCTTTTCGACAGAACTAGTGCGTCCGTCGGAAATTTCTAACGGCCTTAACCGTGGGAAAACTTGCCACACAGAACCCTTAATTACCGACGGAAATTCCGTCGGTAACTCTCTGTAGAAGTTACTGATGGAATTTTCCGTCGGAAAATGTAACCAAGAGTTACCAACGGAAATATCCATCGGAAACAATGTTTTTTAATTTTTTATTTATTTTGTTTTATATTAATAATTAATAATTAATAATTAATAATTTTTATTAAAATTTATATATTAAATATTATATTATATTTATTAATTATTATATTATATTATAATTAATTATATTTTATTTATTAATTATTATTATTATTATTTTATTAATTTATAATTTATTATAATTAATTATAATTAATTATAATTTAATTATTAATTTATATTTTATATTATCAATTACAAAACAAAATTGAAATTAAAACTAAAATTTAAAAAGCAACTAAATTAAAATTAATTAAAAATAAAAGCAAACTCAACATATAATCCATAAATAAAATATCCGCCTATCTACAAATCTCTACTACACCTATAACTATCATAATACCCATCACCACAATATCTGTCATCGTCATCCTGTCGGGGGGAGTCTGCCGGCGTCACATGACCATCAAGCTGCGGCTCAGTAGACAGACCGTCATCATGCGGCTGCGGTGGTAGATCAGTAGTAGTAGTGGAGGGATGGGGCTGGGGCCGGGTGGCATGAAGGACACCCTGCAGAGCGTTGCGCTTGTCTGGTGGGAGGAAATCGAGCACAGCGGTCATGACCGTAGAAAATGTCTCCATCTGCTGCATGATGCGCTCGTTCGTCTCCCTTTGCTACTGCACCTCCTGCCTCAGCCGATGCACCTCCTCCGTGTCATGTGAGCCGGAGGATGTAGGCTCCCTAATGGTCATGGTCTGTAGTCGCTCAACCTCGGGGGGTCTAGCTGAGAAGGATCCGAGGCACCAGAGCAGGAGGCAGCCTCAGATGCTACTTGACTAAACCTGGCGTTGTACTCCGCCTGTGATCAATACATTACAATCAATATGTATATATATAATAATTACCAATAGTTTAAATATAAAAAAAAACATTTTAGCTCACCACTGTCTGCCTCGACCTCTCATCAAAAAACTCGCCGGTGTCCGAGCGAATATGTGTCTGCTCAAAGACTGTAGGGACATCAACGGACCGAGCTAGCTCTCCTCCCTACAACCGACACACCAATAAAATCAATTAGTTATAAAACAAATTTTTAATAAAAATATACAGTTTATAAATAATGTTATTTATATATGCATACCATGTAAATGGCATGCTGCATGTGGCTAATAGAACCACCAATGTGCATGCTCCCACCCTTCTCAGAAGCCCGATTTCTCTTCGCCTGTTCACACTTCAGCTTGTAAGATGGAGTGTCCCAGTACGCACACAGTTGGGCCCAGATGTTGGGCCGATGTAATCCGGACGTACCCAGCTCTCCCTATGCACCCGGAGCATGTCCCTTAGTCGAGCAGCTGCTCGGTCGTCAAAGATAGCGCGTATCTCTGAGGTATGCTTTGGTAACCAGCGCACAAGCTTCAGTTAACAAAGAAAAAATTAATAATAACATTATACAAAAGAATATATAAAGTAAATGGAAAATTACATGAACTAATAAACAAGAACTTACCCCGAATCAACTGAAGATACGATCCCGATCCTCCCCAGGGATCACCCCCTATGATGGCCAGAAGCGACGATACTGGGCCTTGATGGTGAAGGTAACGTGCTTCGATCCTACTTTCGATGAGATGAAGCTGAAAAATTCATAATTTTATTAAATCAACAATATGACAACCAACAAATATATGCTTATTAAATAGTAATTATTTTTAAACAACATTAAATTAAATTAAACTTACGATCAAGAAAGAGGACAGATCCATAGTCGATCCCCAGGTGCGGGAACCTTGGCCCACTCATGCAAGTCCTCAACCGCGGCCGATTGCTGCACAGACGATGATGATGGTTTGGCCGCGTCGTGACCGTATGCGGCCCCAGATGATGAGGATGGAATGGTCGTTTCCGGCTGTGGCATCATCCCAGGAGTCGGCATAAATGATAATCCTGTTGGGTGTGTGGACAGCGCGGTCGATGATGATGGTGGTGCTGGGTATGGGTGTGGTGTGGGTCTAGTAGGGGGCGGCGAGTAGCCAGCTAGTGCGCGTCGTGGCGCAAAGCGAGTGGAGGTCTGGACATGGGTGGAGGGTGGGGTAGTGTGGGTCGGGGATAATGTAGTATGGGTAGGGGATAATGTAGTATGGATCGGTGAGGGTATAGAATGGGTGGGGGATAGTGTAGAATGGGTGGGGGAGGCTCCTGTAGGTGGCGATAGGGTAGATGCAGTAGGGATGGGGGTGGGTGCGGTGGGTACGAAGGGACCTCTAGGAATACGAGCAAGCACCGGGGACTTCACGGTGTATCGTCCCCGCTTAGCCTTCCCCTTCCCCTTCCCCTTCCCCTTATCACCGCTAGGCGGTGGGGGGTGGGGCGGTTGTCCTCCTGATGCTGACATATCTATTTTTATAGCACAATTACAAATCAGTGGAAAAACAATAAGTAATCGACATTTAACAGTCTAATCCAAGCAAGTATTTTTATAGAACAATAGTTGTCAAGTCTTACATTATATTTCATAAGTAAATATTTAAAATACAATAAAAATAACATAATAGTAAACTTCCTATTCAGACTCGGTATCATCATATGATTGTAAGTCCGACTCTTCTTCTTCTTGCATTGAGTCATCACTCTGGATTTCTTCCTTTGATGATGCATGCATGGATGCCTGATTACCAATGACCACTTCTTCCCCTTCATTTGCAGATCCCAACATGCCAGTAATATGCTCGACCTCAATTAATTCATTGACATGTGATGATTCATCCGCCTGGAATGACGTCTCATCCTCTGCATCATCGATTTCTATGCGACCCCTAGGCTTGGTAGTGACCGCAACACACCAACCTCATTTGTCTGTTCTCATTGCTGGATAAGGGACATAATAAACTTGTTTTGCATTCTGAGCAATTATAAACGAATCAAACTGTTGATATCTTCTATCCATGCGAATGTCCACAGTTCCATACTTGGGATCCACTTTTGTACCTGTCCTCGATGGATTAAACCAGTTACAATAAAATAAGACTACTTTTTTAGGATAAGTAGTAGTATTGTATTGTAACTCGTATGTGTTTTATGACCCCATAAAAATCACCGGTACCTTCACCTCGTACGACAACCTTGCTATTAATTGTCTTTTTGCCCACGTTCCATTCATCTGTGTGGAATTTGTACCCATTAACAAAGTTTGTACGCCATGATGTAACACAGCTATATGGCTCATACGCTAAATCTCTCAAGTGTTGATTAGTCACGCCTAACGGTTGTTGATACACCTACGAAAAGGTAAGTCATATTAAATAATTACTTTTTTAAAGAGGAAAAATTAAGCTTAATATAGTGTATGCATCGTCATATTACACTTACTTGTTGCTTGAACCATTCAGGAAAATCTATATGTGTATGAGCAGAACCATCTTGCTCACTAAATTGATTAACTTGAAGGAACACACTGACAAATAAAATGTGTACTGTGTGTTAAAGGAGAAATTATAATAACATGTGATACATTATTTCAAAAATAGGTCGTTAAGACTTACTCATGGTATGGTTTCACCTCTGTGCAATTTATCAAGACATGTACATGGACCGATGCATACTCCTCATCAGTTAACCAGTAAGTAAGCTCCTTGCCAGCATGACGGCCAGAAAGGTTAAATATGGATAGCATATAAGGATACCCTGCATTATCAGCATCTACCTCATTCCTAGCATGTCTTGGTGCCAACATAAAGTTGTTGAAATAGTGGGAACAAAAATAGGTTGTCTTACGGTGTAAGTAAGACACACAGATTGATCATTCCACCCTAGCCTTGTATTTAACTGATCGTTTAGAGTCTCCCATGAATCTAAGTAATAAAAAATATCATTGACAAGGCATTATTCAATGGTCGCTAATTATTTAAATGTCAAAATATAATAAAATTACCTTTCAAACGGATACATCCACCTATATTGTACTGGTCCACCAAGCCTCGCTTCATATGCAAGATGGACAGGGAGATGTTCCATTGAGTCAAAAAATCCTGGGGGAAAAACCCTCTCCATCTTGCACATAATTATTGGAATGTTTTCTTCCATCTTTGTCAGATCATCCGTTCTTAAAGTTGCAGAGCATATATCTTTAAAGAAATGACTGATTTCTGTAAGCGGGTTCGAAACATGCTAGGGCAACGAGCCGAAAGCAATAGGAAGCAAACACTCCATGAATACATGACAATCATGACTTTTCATCCCATGAAGCCTCCCTGTTTTTACATCAGCACATCGTGCCAAATTAGAGGAATAACCATCAGGGGTCCTAAGGTCTTTTAGCCACCGACAAATTGACTTCGCTTCATCGGCGGTTAGAGTGTAACAAGCTTTTGGTTTGACCATTTTTCCATTAGGCTTCGGTGTTATGTCCATCCTTGCCTTCTCATTGTCCTTCGTCTTTCCAGACACATTCATAACCGTGTTAAAAATGTTTTCAAAGAAATTCTTCTCAATATGCATCACATCAAGGCTATGTCTTAACAGATTATCCTTCCAATACGGTAGTTCCCAAAAAATACTTTGTTTTCTCCCGTTATGCCATTCTCCATACCCCGGTAATTTTGACACACAGGCTTCAGTGACTTTAGGAAGATCCCTAACCCGACCCATATTTGTTCAGGAGTCAACAAAGGCGGCAGACCTTCCTCTTCTGTCTGATTCTTTTTGAATGCTCGGACGTTTCTTCAAAAGGGATGGTCGGGATCTAAGAACCGACGATGAGAATCAAACCAGGAACTTTTGACACCATATCTATAGGTAAAAGCTTTTCCATGTTCCATGCAATACGGGCACGCCAATTTACCGTGGGTCCCCCAACCAGAGAGCATGCCATATGCAGGAAAATCATTGATAGTCCACATTAGTGATCCCCTCATCATAAATTTTCACTTCTTTGAAACGTCATAAGTCAACACACCATCCCACAACTTCTTCAGATCATCGATCAGAGGCTGAAAATATACATCTATCCCAGCCTTCGGATTAGATGGTCTCGGTATGAGACAAGTCAAAAACATATATGGTTTTGACATGCACATCTCGGGAGGAAGATTGTACGGTGTAACAATCACTGACCAACATGAATATGGCGAGGGTGATGCCTGAATGTACAGGGTAAAACCATCTGAACACAGCCCAAGTCTCACATTCCAAGGATCTGCTGCAAAATCAGGATGAACCCGATCGAAGTACTTCCAAGCTTCACCATCAGAAGGGTGGCGTATGATGCCCGAAATTCTTCTATTTTCACCATGCCACCTCATTTATCCGGCAGTTTGCGTTGATGCAAACAGTCTCTGCAACCTTGGAATTATTGGCAGATAAAACATTGCCTTCGCAGGAACTGGTTTCCTCTTTCTATGGTCACTACTTTGAACGCGGTATCTGGGTGCCTGACAAAATTTACATTCTTCCAACGCACTGTCATTTGTGCCAGACTGACTACCGTAATATAGCATGCACCCATTTGGACAACAATCAATCCTCTTAGCCCCCAAGCCTAGCTTCGACACCAACCGCTTCGCATCATAATAACTTTTTGGCACCAACTCTTTGAAGGGTGTCACATCTTGAAGCATCTTACAAAAGAACTCCAAACACTGCTCTAGGACATTCCAATTGGACTTGTAAGCTAGAAGCCTGACACAAATTGATAATTTTGAATCTGACGCCCCTTCAAACAATGACTTATTTGTTTCTAACAATAGATTGTAGAATCTCTGCACCGATTCATTAGGAGGCTCTTCCATATCATCAGACTCATCCGCCTCAAAACTCCCATGTTGCCCAAGACAATCATCAACCATCATATGCATTGACTGGAGTTGTTCGACATATTCATTGTGGTAGCCACTGCCTGATGCACCCATTTCAAGATCATCACCACCGACTTCATTCAAATCAATATTCGGCGACTCCTCACCATGATCAGTCCATATCCAATAATTAGGCTTGAACCCACGTCGGTATAGGTGTAACTTCACTTCATCATCACTCAAAACCGCCATACAGTTGCACTTTGTGCACGAACATCTAATCCCCCCCTCTTCGGCATAATCACAATGTTGCTTTGCTTTCGATACAAACTCCTCAACTCCAGCTACAAATGATTGTTTCAGAAGTCGTCTCCCACACTCGTTCCTATCATACACCCAACTACGGTTCGAGGGATAATATGCCATCCTTTTGCATTTTCAAATAAAATGACTTATTTTTAAACATAATACTATAACCCCGAATCGCTCCCTTTCCACAAAAGGTTTGGCCCTATCCCATTCGAGGAAAAACTTTTTCACCACTGTATTATACTAGTTAGTCATCACTTCTCATGTCATATAGCTGACGAAATTTCGGCAGCATCTCCCATCGGTCTCCAAGTACACGACCAGGCCGCGGTGAAATACCACAATCAAGCATGGACCCGGAGAACAAAAGGAAATGTTTCGACCCGAAATTTAATCAATTATTTAACAAATGAGAATCATCGAGTAACTAGTATATCGGTGGAGAAAAAGTTTCTTCCCAAACTGTCCCAATTGGACAATTCAGGATTCAATAAAATGAGCGATACCATGACCACGAATACACATGCTCAATAATATTGAACCTTGAACGGGAAACTACGGTTTTTCTCAATTACATATAATAATTGTACTCTAAAAAGAATAAAACTTTAAGTAACATGACAATTTTTACCTTTGTACTTGAAATTCAAGTTCATAGGATACATGCAATTTTGATAAATTAATTATTCCCCGCACTTTGAAATGTGAAGTGCGTAAGGACATCAAAAATTGACAAACATAAAGAATCAACTACTAATTACACTGATTAGTATTATAAATTCTCTAATTATATAAAAAAATGTTTAATCTTTTTTACAATTTTATTTTTATTACTACTTACTAATTATCGATTAATAATATTTAGTTTTTTGTTGAGCGTTAAATATTTGTCAATCTTATGAAGTCTAACACAAATTCCTAGTTCAAATCTAATTGGCATTATTTCTTATGACATAATTAATTAATTTTTAAATTTTCTTTTTAAATTAATGATTTAATTAACTTCTTAATTAATTATTATTTATTCTTTAAAAAAACTAATTACTAATTATTATGTTATTAATTTATTGATTAATTCAAGCTTATGTACGTACAAACGATATTGCTTACGCTTAATCGATCACCACCGCTACTCTCAGCTCCATCACGTATGCAAGTATATATATATATATATATATATATATATATATATATATATATATATATATATATATATATATATATATATGGGAGGAAAACTATTTTACCGGTTAACTAATCCTAGACACACTAAATTTTATCCTTATGAATTTATATTATTCAGTCAATTCATTAATTAATTTACACAATTAGCACAAACAATACATCAATAACTTTACAAATTGTTTCAAACAAAACAATTTTACAACTAAGATACAAAATTTAATTGCAAGCTAGACAGATATATCAAAAAATACACCCATATATACAATTAGACATACATATAGAAATTACAACTAATTACACAAATTAATTTACACAATTTCTTAGTATGCACTGAACAATTTAAATATCTCAAAATAAAAAATCTCCAGTACCTCTAGCAGCCCAAGAAAGTGTACGCCACTGGCGATGGTGGCGGTGTCAACCTCGGCAGCACTCAACAAACAGAAAACTAAAACAAAAAATAAAACCATTTTCAGATTAGACAATATACAAAAACCTACGAGCCTGTTTACTTTGAACATTTCCTACCATTTCTTATTTTCATATATAAAAACCTAAGAGTCTTTTTTTTTTTTGATAAGCAAAGATTGTATTAATTGACTAAAAAGGGTACTCCAACCTATTTACACAAGTGATAATTACAACCAAGAACTGGAAAAAGACCAAGAGGTATATTTTCAACCTAAAGCCATATCAAGCTACAAAGTTGAACACTAACTCCATCCTTCGACTACTGCACCTTACAAATGAAAATTACCAAACCTGGTCCAAACAACTACCCACCCTACAACATTACCAAACCTAACAGTCTGTTTGAAAATAGAAATAGCAAACTTTTAAATATATTAACCAAACATATTTTCATTAAAAATAGAAATATGGAAAAAAAATGAGTTGCCATAAATGAAAATTGAAAATGAAAATATGAAATGTTTTTACAAATCAAAGAGACCCTACAGCATAAACCAAAAAAAAAAATTAAAACAAAGCATAAAAAATAAAAATCAATGAGGAGGAGGTAGGGAGGAAGAGGGTTGGAGGTTGCTCACATGGGTGGTGCAGGTGGCAGAACCGACGAGGGAGTGGAGCTGTAGGGGGCGGCACGCGGTGGTCCGAGTCGGTCTGGTGGAGGCAGAACCGCGAAGATGAGGGTCGTTCGCGCACTATAGGAGGAACAAAGACAGGGAGGGAAGAGAGCAGGTGGTGGGGGGGCGCTGGTGCTGGGTGGCCGGCGGCGGTAGAGACACGGAGACGGTGGAGGGTTTTCGCAGTGGTGGGGAGAAGAGAGTTAAAGGAGAAGGTGACTGCTTACCTCACCGTGGTGGTGTGCGACGGAGAAGGTGGCGGTAGTGGTGGCACACGATTGTGGTCTCGGGTGGAGAAGAAAGAGGGAAAAGAGAAAGGGAAGAGAGGGAGAGAAGGTGAAAAGAAGAAGAAGAGAAAGGGGAAAGGTCTAGGTGGTGGATGTGGGTGTGGGTTACGGGTGGCCGGAGAGGAGTGAGAGGTGGCGCCGCGACTTGGGTCACCGGTGAGGAGAGGGAGGAGAGCAGGGAGAGATGAGAGAAAAAGGGTTTGCAGAAGTGAGGGGGGACCGTTTAGCACATATTAGAAAGTTACCGACGGACTAGGCCGTCCGTAACTATTGACGGATTCAAATTTCCGATGGAAATTCCGTTGGTAAATACAAGATATTTTACCGACGGAAATTTCTATCGGTAAGTGTTCCAGCCTTTTTTTCGTGCCAAGGTCTCCGATGGACATACCGACCGAATGCCCATCGGTAAAGATTCGGACGGCCTTTCCGTCGGAAATGTCTGTGACTTTTCAAAATCCCACTTACCGAAGGCTTTTTCCGTCGGTAAATGACAGAATTTCCCACGGAAGACTTCGGTAACTGGCCGTCGGTAATTCGCTGCTTTCTTATAGTGAAAAGTCTTTTACAATGACAATACATATAAAATTATATTATCAGTTTGTTTTTTGTTTTGCTTTTCCTCTTTCCCCCAAAAAAATTACTCCTAAATGTACAAAAACTTAAAATTACTTCAAAATTTAGTTAGTCACATACTGCACAATCAACAAAAACAAATAGTCAGTCAAAAAAAAAATTAGTCAGATTCATGGGAAATTTAAAATCATATACATAAAATTGTTTGTATACTTTATTACACTTTGCACTTGACAAAAGAAAAATCAAAATAAACCCACTATTGTGCTTTTACTCAACAATGCCATGAATTAAACCATATTCCCTACGATCTTCTCTAATGTTGTGTGATGAATACATATGATCACCGAAGAAGATACATTAAAAATTATAAAACAATGAGTTGTTTACCTTTTTCAAATACTAAATAAGAATTTTGCTAAGCTAAATTCTGATATTTTCTTTACATGATTATACAAAAATTCTGATATTTTTATGTATTTAAACTCATTTTTTATTTAAAATGATTATACAAAAATTATGATATTTTATTTACATGATCTATATACAACATGCCCCTTAAGATAATTGTGTCCACTTTTTTTATCGTTAAAAAATGATTCGATTTTTCATCATTCTCTCCTCTAAGCTCCATAAGCTTTTGTCAATTATTACCCCATTCGGAGTAGGGATATTATAGAACTCATTTCCAGCCTTCAAATATTTTGATATGTCTTTGTTCTTTATTTTTGTTAAAAATGTTTACAGTATACCTAACCGATATACCATTGAATAATATATTAACGCGACATCTAAAAAACCATAGGACATTCAATAATTTATTCAATCAAAAGAGGAGGAATTAGAATGATTTTCTGAGACAACATCATATACAATTTAAAGAACATATCATTATAATTAAAAGAGACAATAAACTCAAAACTGAAGCAATTATAATGCATATAAATTACAATGAAATGTTTGTATTTGTCATGATCTTATTTACATACTTACCAGAAGCCTAATTCGATAATCATTTGAAAAATCATAACTTACTCATTTCGTTGTTTCTTTATTTTTTGTGTATATCACTTTCCATCCAAGGAGAAACTCAAAAATCTATTTCTCATCAATAGCCACGTTTAGAGTTTTTCTCCAGCATACCTTTCGACCCTAACAAAATGTTAAGCACCGACGCACTTCATTTGTCATATTCAAATTTGGATTTCTTCATATCATATTGGATGTGAAAAATTTTGTGTTGATAATTTCCAATTATTTAAAGAGAAAACCCATAGTCCCAAAAACAACATATTGTTAAAACCAAGTTTTACATGTTCTCCATATAAACATACACTGGCTTTCTTTCTTGCTGTATGCATATAGAAATGTCATATTATAAGGTTTATAAACAAAGTAAAAAAAAATAGGATTCAATCACTCCACCAGATTTTGTAAAAAAATCTTTAATAATTTTAATTTCACTTTTACACTACCTAGGGTAGTTTATATTATTGTATCAAGCAAGAAGTCAAGGTAGCCTGACAGAATTTAAAGTGGTTTCCCTACCTCCAGATGGATCATATTGTATCCAAAATTCCAAATAATAGGAAGAAATAGACCACATAATGACAAAGAAAGAATTGTATTAAATAATCTACAACCATGAAATTTGGTTATCCTGCTTATGGCTAGGGATCACAGTCCAAGATACACAACTTCAAGCATATAGTCATAACATAAATCAACATAATGAAAACTTCAATTATAAAACCATCTATTAAGTATACAAAGTAGAGTTAAAAAGAAAAAAAGTAACTTTTATTCTATAAAGTCTGTAAACTACACAGCAAAATACCAAGAGAGTAGAATAGAAGACAACTAAAAAGAGTCAATTCTAGTGACAATGTGATCAGATGCTTGTGGCCAGATTTAATAAGTGTTAGAGTTATCTATATGAGTTCTAAAAAATGATTTGGCTCAAGGCAATGCAGGACTCTACAAAGGATAACGTTGATATCAGAACAGGGAAATATATAGAGAATGTTCGGTGAATCATATTTATTTGTCATTTCCAATTTCTATCACATATTCTCAATCTTTGCCACACAAGTCCCTTGCTTCTTATTGCCAGCTTCTCTAAAGTAATGATTAGAATCACTCCTAAATTCTCTTTTGTATTATTGTTTATCTATATGACTAATAAAAGAACCATGAATTTAACCTTCCACTGTATGTGTTGGTTAGCCAACAGTGAAAAACTTTTATGCTTGGCATTTTCTTCTTGCACCAGTTGTTCACTAAGTCCCCTTGCATGGCTAACACTTTTGACCCAAGTCTTCACAATTAATTCATATAACCACGACACAATCAAAAGAAAGGAATTCATAGGGATCTCCATTACATTTCTAAGATTTTTTATTAGGTGCACAAAAATGTAGGGTAAGAGGAGGCTCTTCCGTTCCTAGAACTAAATAGTAAATATCCAAGATGGTATGAAGTGAAATGTATTAACAATAAATAAATAAAATCAACTTGTTCTAGCCTGCCAAGCACTTCCTCCATACACACGGTCTCCTGCTTACTCTCATACAATTCAGCATCTTGCAAGTACTGAACACCCGGAATCCAAATTCCGAAAGGAAAAACACACACAGGGAAGCTCCAAAATCAACATGAATTCAGAAAATTGCAAACATAACCTTCTCAAGTTCACAGGTCTTGATCACAGGTCTTCTATTATGCAAGATCTTTAATTTTTAATTACTTTCCTGAAGTCAAAAATGTTAAACTGTGCTCATTCTATATGTAGAACTTAAAATCTATATTTGATTTCAATTGCTAGTATAACACAAATAACATATATGCAAAAGCACATGACAAGTGAAACCATTCATAATTTCTTTTGTTCCTTAAGCACAAAAAGGCAAAGATCAAAATGATTGTAGAATCTTCAAGTTAAAATGACAAACAGGAACCACATTGTCAATATCAAATTTAGAGTTCATATGGTCAACTAAAACCTTAGCCTCATTACCAAATTCCTAGATATATTATTACCATCACCTTTGCTCAAAGAAACCTCTACATCCTCTATAACTTTAGTGTTAAGCACAGGTATACAAAGCATAATCAAGAGCCTTAAAACTGACCATTGCATTAGAAAAAGAAATATTTGCTCCATGTATACAATATTCAATTATTTATGAATATCCATTAAAATGTAAGCACCACAAAGTGGAGAAGCTCTCGAAGGAAATACAAAGACATAATATGTAATGGTTTGAATTAAGTTATTTTGTATTCAATAAAATAGTAATACTCCTTTTATAATCAATTATTGAACAATAGTCTATATCTCACTTGAACTATAATTATCCTACTTTGTCACAACAACTCTAATATATTATAAATGATATAGAAAAGTAATGTTTCTTGTTTGCAATAGGTTAAAGTAATATTTTGGTCCCTATACTTGATATGAATTATCAATTTGGTCCTTATACATAAAAAATTATTAAAATGGTTTTTATACATACAAAAAAAAACTCGTTTGGTCCCTATACATTACCTGTTTGGTCCCTATTCTAAGCAAAAAATTATTAAATCAATCCTTAACATGGTGTATGGCAAGGACCAATGGATACTTTTTATATGTATAGGGACCGTTTTAATAATTTTTTATGTATACGGATCAAATCAAGAATTCGTGTCAAGTATTGGAACAAAATATTACTTTGACCTTTGCAATATTTACCTAAATTAAAACCTTTAAATAATTGAAAATGATAGGGATGTTATGATGGTAAATAGGCTGTACGATTGAAAACATCCAGTCCCCATAAATGCATATATCCATCCACTAAAGCAGCCTATTATTAAATAATATAATCAAATCATAATAAATCCATTCATTAAAATAATAATTTAGTGCCCCTAATTCACGGTAATGTTGGGAAATACCAGCATAATTTCTCTCCTCTGTGAACTCAAAAATAGGCACTAAGCGGAAGCGTAAAAATAAGTGTAATAACACCGGACAATTTTTAGCATGGAAAAACCTCCTCAATGTGAGCAAGGAAAAAACCACGGGACCCGTAGGCCGCTTAAACTTCCACTATAACAATAATGGGAATACAAAAATACAAGAATATTGTATCCTCAATTTGTGGATAACACTCTCACAAATTGGCTCACTACTCTCTCTCTATTATCTCTCACTCTTCTTAGTGAGGATTGGTGTGATTAGTTAGCATCACTTAAGCTTCTTTATATAGGCTTAAGGGGGCTCTCCAAGTTAGCTCCCATACAATGTGGGACTTGCTTTGGCTGAAATTTCCAACTAATCTCCCACTTCAGCCAAAGGGAAAATATCCTTGAATCAGTTTGGGGTTGATGCTAAGCCTGCAACTTCTTTACAAACTTCTATCTTCTCTTTCGGTAGAGCTTTTGTCATCATATCCGCCCCGTTATCTTTTGTGTGTATTTTCTCAATTTGCAGTAGCTTACTTTCCAACACATCACGGATCCAGTGATACCTTACGTCGATGTGTTTCGACCTTGAATGAAATGTCGAGTTCTTGCTGAGATGGATTGCGCTCTGACTGTCGCAATAGAGAATATAACTTTCCTGATCCTGTCCCAACTCTTGTAGGAACTTCTTCATCCACAAAATCTCTTTGCAACCTTCGGTGATTGCGATGAATTCTGCTTATGTGGTACTTAAAGCAATGCACTTTTGTAGTCTTGACTGCCATGAGATAGCTCCCCCTGCAAAAGTAATTAGATATCCTGATGTAGACTTTCTTGAATCCACATCTTCTGTCATATCTGCATCTGAATACACAAGAAGCTTTAAATTTCCATTGCCAAAACACAAGCAGCTTTTGGCAGTTCCTCTCAGATATCGTAGTATCCATTTCACTGCATTCCAATGTTCCTTTCCTGGATTTGATAGGAATCTACTCACAACTCCGACAACATAAGCAATGTCTGGTCTTGTACAGACCATTGCATACATAAGACTACCCACTGCAGAAGAATAGGGCACCTTGTTCATTTCTTATTTTTCTTCTTCATTCCCTGGACATTGCGTCTTACTCAGTTTGAGATGACCAGGTAATGGAACATGCACAGGTTTGGCATTATGCATGTTGAACCTTTCAAGAACTTTCTGGATATAGTCTTCTTGTGACATCCACAGCATCCTTCTAGAACGATCTCTAGTTATCTTCTTTCCAAGAATCTTCTTCACTGCACCCAGATCTTTCATGGCAAAAGACTTGCTCAATGCCTTATTGAGAGCAGCTATTTTCGCCTTATCTTTCCCAATAATTAGCATATCATCAACATACAACAGAAGTATGAGGGATTCACCATTCTCATAGTTCTTCACAAACACACAATGGTCTACGGAGGTCTTCTTGAAATTGTGTTGGGTCATGAAGAGATCAAACTTCTTGTACCATTGCCTTGGAGCTTGCATCAGACCGTAGAGGATTTTCTTCAGACGACACACTAGGTGTTCCTTGTCTGGTTCTGCAAAACCTTCTGGTTGCTCCATATAGATTTCCTCCTCTAGGTCTCCATGTAGGAATGTTGTTTTTACATCAAGTTGTTCAATCTCCAAGTCTAGTTTTGCAGCTAGATCGAGAATTGCTCTAATAGATGTCATCTTCACCACTGGTGAGAAGATTTCTTCGAAATCTATGCCTTTCTTCTGGTTGCACCCCTTTACAACAATTCTTGCTTTGTACCTAGGGTTTGGGTTGTTCTCTTCCGTCTTGAGCTTGAACACCCATTTTTTTTCAACGCCTTTCGTCCATCTGGTAATCTCACCAGGTCATACGTCTGATTCTCTTTCAGGGACTTCATTTCTTCTTCCATGGTTTGCAACCATTTCTCCTTATCATTCGTCTCAATTGCTTCTACGAAGCTTTGAGGTTCTCCTTCATAAGTGAGATTGACATATTCATCTGAATAATATCTTCTTGATGGTTGTTTGACTCTTCTGGATCGTCTTACTTGAGATTCTTCTACTGTCTCATCAGTCTCCATCATCTGATCCTGACTTTGTTCTATCTGGTCAGGTTGTTCTTTCTGATCAAATTGTTCCTCCTGATCATGTTCATCATTCCTTTGAGGATTCTCTCCCCCCGAATTGTTTATCACAACAGGACTTGAATCAGAAATCACTTTGTGCTTTGGCTTCTCAGATTGCTTAATGTCTTGGATCGTTTGATCTTCAAAGAACACCACATCCCTGCTTCGAACAATCTTCTTGTGTGCAGGATCCCATAATCTGAAACCAAGTTCATCTCTTGGTGAACCAAGGTATATGCATTCCTTCGTCTTTGCATCTAGCTTTGCTCTTTCATCTTTAGGAATGTGGACAAATGCCCTACACCCAAAGACTCTCAAGTGACCATAAGAGGCTTTCTTTCCAGTCCATACTTCATCTGGAGTCTCTCCATTTAAAGGTCTTGAAGGAGACAGATTTATCAGATCAACTGTAGTTTTCATTGCTTCTCCCCAAAATGATTTGGGAAGTTTTGCTTGAGAAAGCATGCTTCTGACTTTCTCTGCGATCGTTCTGTTCATCCTTTCAACTACTCCATTCATCTGAGGTGTCTTGGGAGGAACTTTCTCATGTCTTATCCCATGAGTTTTGCAATATGTCTCAAACAGACCTATGTATTCTCTGCCATTATCACTTCTCAAGCATTTCAGTTTTCATTCAGATGCTCGTTCTACAGAAGCATGAAACTCCTTGAAAGCTTGAAGAACTTGATCTTTCGTCTTCAATGGATACACCCACACCTTCCTAGAGTGATCATCAATGAAGGTAACAAAGTATTGAGCACCACCAACAGACCTTTCAGACGTTGAGCAAACATCTGAATGAACAAGATCCAGAATCTGCTTTCTTCTCCTTGCATCATCTGATCTTTTAAAAGATTCTGTGTTGTTTGCCTGCTAGACAGTCTTCACAGGATTCAAGTGGCTGCCCTTTTATGTTTGGGAGATGATCTTTTGCAAGGATCTCCAGACCCTTCTCGCTCATGTGGCCCAGTCGTCTATGCCACGGTTCTTTGGTCGCGTCTTGAGCAACATTCGTCTCCCCCTTGCATATCTTTCCCTGCATAATGTACAGAGAGCCTTCCTTTCTGCCGCGAGCAATAATCATGCTTCCTCGGCTGAGTTTCCATTTGCTGCTACCAAATTGGTTTATCATCCCGGCTTCATCTAGCTTTCCCACTGAGATAAGGTTCAGATGCATCTCGGGTACATGTCTGACCTCCTTCAGCACAAGCTTATTTCCATTATCAGTCATCAAAGTTACTTCGCCAATACCGACGATTTTACTTGTGACATGGTTTCCCATCTTCACCGTACCAAAATCTCCTTTTGGTATGATGAGAAGAATTCTTCATGAGGTGTGACGTGGAAGGATGCTCCTGAGTCAATTATCTATATGCAATCATCTGATGCAACATTTAGATAATTTCCTTCTCCGACAAGAAATATATTCTCATCATTCGAGGTCACTGCAGTAGTTGTTCCATCTTCTTTCTTCTTCTTCGGGTCAATCTGGTTAGGGTGGACTGTTCCAGCTTGTTGGTCTCTTTTCAAGAATCTACACTCGGGCTTTATGTGTCTTGGTTTGCCACAGTAATAACAATTTAGTCTAGTTCGAGATTTAGACCTACCTTGTGATTTTCCACGACATCCTTTTCCACGATTCTTACTCCCTCCTCTATTTTCAACAACATTGGCTTCAAACTGATTGTTCAAACCTCTTTCCCTCCGTCTTCACTCTTCATTTAGCAAACAGTGCAATCAGTAATCCATGCTAAGCTTTCCGTCTGGAGCAGAGTTGCTGAGAGTGACAACTAGAGTGTCCCAACTCTCAGGTAGAGAACTGAGGAGTAGAAGAGTTTGCAACTCATCATCAACACTCATGCCTGCCTTTGTTAATTGATTAAGAATGCCTTTGAAAGTGTTCAGATGTTCGATCATATTTTGATCGTTCATGTACTCCAACTTTACCAATCGTCTGACAAGGTGGGCTTTGTTCCTGGGCGTCTTCTTTTGAATCAAGGATTCAAGTTTTGTCCACAACTCATATGCATTGGTATAAGTTGATACATTCTTGAACAAGCTTCGATCAATATATTTCCGGATCATAGCCACTGCTTTTCGATTCTGAAGCTCCCAATATTTGTCAGTCTTCACATCCGGCATATCCTTCGGCATATCCTTCTGGGTAATTGGCAAATACAAATCTTTGCAGTATAGATGATCTTCCATCATCGGCTTCCAATAGGAGTAGTTATCTGCAGTTAGCTTGAACATGTCTCCATCATGAGTGATAGCTCCCTCCATCTTGAGTTACACAGGCCAATAGCTCCTCCAACCAGGTGGGTTTTGATAAAAATAACACTATACGTGAATAGTGTCGTATAGGTGACTTGTACCGAATGCTTAAAATTACTGTAGTTTGTCAACAGTACGTACCGAGGAAGTTCCCAGGAAAGAGAGGTGGGCCAATAGACACACTTAAATACCAAGTCTTTCCTAGCTAGAACTTTTCTAGGCATGCACTTTCACACTACCACACTTTATTTCCAGCAACAAGAATAATTCTTTTCTGATGTGGAAGATCAGACAATGTTGCAGCCACAAAGCATACTAAGAATTTTCTTATAAATCCGGCACCTAGTATTCCAGAGCTCTGAGAGCTCTGATATCACTGTTGGGAAATACCAGCATAATTTCCCTCCTCTGTGAACTCAAAAATAGGCACTAAGGGGAAGCATAAAAATAAGTGTAATAACACCGGACAATTTTTAGCGTGGAAAAACCTCCTCAATGTGAGCAAGGAAAAAACCATGGGACCCGTAGGCCGCTTAAACTTCCACTATAACAATAATGGGAATACAAAAATACAAGAATATTGTATCCTCAATTTGTGGATAACACTCTCACAAATTGGCTCACTATTTTTCTCTCTGAGAAAACTCTCTCTAAGGATCTCTCTATTTTTCTCCCACTCTCTCTTGTGAGGCTTTCTCTCTATTATCTCTCACTCTTCTTAGTGATGATTGGTGTGATTAGTTAGCACCACTTAAACTTCTTTATATAGGCTTAAGGAGGTTCTCCAAGTTAGCTCACATACAATGTGGGACTTGCTTTGGCTGAAATTTCCAACAGGTAATGCAGCCACATAGGATGCACATTATTTTTTAACTCTTCAATCTTATTATTATACTAGTGTAGTTGTCCGTCCGAGATGTACGGACATCCGTTAGATGATTATTTTTGTAATAGTTTATTATAAATAATTTCAACATGAACAACATTAAATGTAATATTTTTTTTGAATATAAAATAATACTATTGTGTGTGTAACACCCATCGTTACATTAGTAACCCAAATTAATTTCGAGAAAAATCATTCAAAACATTTAATTAAAATATGCTGGTCATAAAATTTTTCTCAATTATATAAGTCTAAAAAATGTCTCATATTAAATAAAATAAGAATAATGTATCAAAGTAATCAATATGATAATAATCCATACATCTGGATAAAACCAAATAAAATAAAAGCCTCAAAACAGGGCGTCTAATTACAATCCGAGAAAAATAATACGTAAGATCAAGAACGTCGTTCGCATAGTACTCTCGGCTATACTACATTACTAACCCACTAGCTAATCAAAAGGATGACTCTTCAGATCTCTGGGTCAACAGCGATGTCCTCAGACTCTGAAAACAACACTTATAATGAGATATAAAATCCCAATGAACAACAATACAATTTATAAAATATTTTCGAAAATAGTAATGTACTCAGCCGGCGCGGTAACCGAAAAAACTGTCCATGGCATCCGCTAATTTTCCAAAATAATATATACTAAGGAAAATAATTTTATTAATAACAATAATCTCAGCAACTCGAGAGCATGTAGCATAACAACTCATCTCAATACATCACATTCCATATACCAAATAAATTCTAGATTAGTCCAAGTGGCCTAAAGACCTCATAATTATATTGGTCTATTGTCGGCATGCCATAAATTCACACATCACATGACAATGGCGTCCCATTGCCCACCCCTACTCACGAGGAGTGTTTCGACGTCACCCTCCTGTCGGGGACATTTCCATTTCGATACCTCTCATGTGCACATGGTGGTATTTCTCCTTTTTCGACACCCTAACCTGTGGCGGTGTTACTTTCGAAACCCCTTTCTAGGTGGTATTGCTCATTTTCGACATCCCAATTACATGGAGATGTTACTTTTGATACCCCGTTAAGGCGGTATTACTCTTCGATACCCCTATCATAGGCGGTATTGGGGTAAACATCAAACAACATATCATAAGGCACAAATTCCGTGTCTCATAGATGTAACAACTCATTTACCATAAATTAAATATTTAATCTTATCATGTATACCAAATAAACTCATATCGTGTCATCAAGTGATCTTACAACTGAGGGGTCATGAACATCAAGGTATAACATACGTCAACAAACACATTATTTAACTAATACAAATATCAATCATGTATTTCATGCCACTAATAACAAGAGTAAATACTCAATTTAACAAATTTATGTTTTAATTGAAAACCCCCAAATTTTAAAGTTTAAGTTAATGACAACATTCACCTATTCAAATCTAATTCCAAAAAGACTAATAGATATATCCTTACGCACACATACAAACAATTACACCATGGAGAGGGTTCGTAAAAAGTATTGTTACTCATCTCTCGAAGAGCTCCAAAATGCTCTAAAAATTTTGTATGATGAAAGCAAGTTATTCTCTAAAAACTCTTCTTCCCTTCACTGGCGTTCTTGGATCTGTGTGCTGCAACGATTACACTGGCAAGGAAGGGACGTCTCTCACTCCATCGCTTTACTCACTGTGTGGCGGCCAAAATCCCTTCCTAAATGCAACCGACATGTTTCCTTTTAACCTTAGCATATTTATCTATTCTTTTAAAACCCATATGAATGGCTTTCGGCAAAAGCCAAAATCCTATAAAAGGTTACTTGGGCTTAACGCCCCTGTACGCCACTTATATATATATATATATATATATATATATATATATATATATATATATATATATATATATATAAATTATTAATTTATTTATAATAGTTAAGTAATTTCCATAAATTCTTATACTATTAAATTTTTATACTAAACATCTTAATTATATTTTATTTGGAATATACTTTTTAATAACCTAATACTTTTTTTTATCAAATTAATTATATTAATTATATTAGAATTTTAGGATGTTACATTTTCTCCCCTCCTTAAAGAATTTTGTCCCCAAAATTCATCTCATACACACGCACCTATTGTAACATATGTTATATTCAAAACTAAAAGGTTACCATACCTTAGATAATAAAATATGGGTATTAACGAACGATGTCCTCCTCCATCTCCCAAGTGGCTTCCTCAGGAGTCAATCCTTCCCATAACACTTTCACCAATGGAATTGTCTTGTTCCTCGGAGTCTTAGTGCTCTTGTCCATGATTTGACTAGGCTTTGGCTTATAGATCAAATTATCCTTCAATCGTACAGACTCAGGAGCTATCACGTGAGATTCATCAGGCACATATTTTCTGAGTTGCGACACATGAAAAACATCATGAAGGTTTGCCAACTGTGGCGGAAGAGCCAATTGATAAGCAACAAGCCCGACTCTTTTAAGGATTTGGAAGGGTCCCATGAAACGAGGATTTAGCTTGCGGACTTTCATCGACCTCCCGACCCCGTCTTAGGAGTGACTCTAAAAAATACATGCTCACTTTCCTGGAATTCTAGAGTATTTATCCATTTGTCGGCATAGCTTTTTTGTCTACTTTGCGTCGTGCGTATCCTCTCCCTAATCATTTTGATTCTCTCAGAGGTTTCCTGGACCAATTCAAGTCCTATCAAGGTTTTCTCACCTACCTCACACCAACATAAAGGGGACCTACACTTTCTCCCATATAGGGCCTCATAGGGTGCCATGCCTATACTAGCGTGATAAATATTGTTATACGCAAACTCAATGAGAGGTAGGAACCTATCCCAACTCCCTCCTTCATCCAAGACACATGCTCTAAGCATGTCCTCAAGGGTCTGAATGGTCTGCTCTGACTGACCATCCGTTTGGGGATAATAGGCCGTGCTAAGGTTCAACTTAGTCCCAAAGGCTTGTTGAAAAGCTCTCCAAAATCTAGAGGTAAACCTCGGGTCTCTATCCGACACTATGGATGCGGGTATCCCATGAAGCTTGACTATTTCCTTGATATAGAGGTATTCCAACTTGTCTAAGCTATAGGTTGCCTTAATTGGCAAGAAGTGGGCAGACTTGGTCAACCTATCCACTATCACCCAAATGGCGTCTAAGCTCAAACGTGTCTTAGGTAACCCCATCACAAAGTCCATAGAAACTCTCTCCCACTTCCATTCCGGAATCTCCAAGGACCGCAACAACCCCGAAGGCTTCTGATATTCTATCTTAACCTTTTGGCACACTAAACACCTAGTTACGAAGCTAGCCACATCCTTTTTCATTCCTGGCCACCAATACATCCTCTTAAGGTCTTGGTACATCTTAGTTATTCCAAGATGTATGGTAAACTTCCCCTTATGAGCTTCCTCTAATATCTTCTCTCTAAGGCTTCCCTCCTTAGGAACAACGATCCTATTCTTAAACTTCACTAGCCCATCAACAGACAACTCATAACCCTCTTGTCCCAACCGAGACTGCAACTCTTGGTCTAAAAGTTGTTCCCGCCTAACCTCCTCTCTAAGGTCACTATTAATTTCCAACCTATTCAGCTTCAAACTTAAGGCATTTAAGGACACATCCAACACCTCCAGATTCATGTCCCTAAACTCTTCCATGAGGTTCATCTCTTGTACCATCAAGCTCGACACGTGTAGGGACTTCCTACTCAAAGCATCTGCCACCACGTTGGCTTTTCCCGGATGGTACTTCAACTCGAAGTCATAGTCCTTAAGGAACTCCATCCACCTTCGTTGTCTCATGTTCAACTCCTTCTGGTCGAACAGATATTTAAGGCTTTTATGGTCACTAAAAACTTCAAACTATGCCCCATAAAGGTAATGCCTCCAAATCTTAACGGCAAAAATCACATCTGCTAGCTCTAGGTCATGAGTAGGGTAATTCCCTTCGTGTGGCCTAAGCTGCCTAGAGGCATATTCTACCACCTTGCCCTCCTGCATCAAGACATATCCCAAGCCATTCTCAGACGCGTCGCAGTAAACCACAAAACTCACTAAGGGGTCCGGTATAGTTAAGATTGGTGATGACGCCAATCTCCTCTTAAGCTCTTGGAACCCGTCCCCACACTCCTGGTCCCACACAAAAGGTTTCCCTTTCCTAGTCAACTGGGTCAAAGGTAAGTCTAGTCTAGAGAACCCCTCTATGAACTTCCTATAGTAACCAGCTAAGCCTAAGAAACTTCTCACCTCGGTTACTGTCTTAGGTTGTTCCCAGCCCAACACCGCATCAACTTTAGAGGAATCAACCGCCACACCATCCTTTGAGATGGTGTGTCCTAAAAACTTTACCTCGTCTAGCCAAAACTCACACTTATCCGATTTGGCATAAAGACGCTCGTCCCTCAAGATCTGCAACACCAACCTTAAGTGTTCTTCATGTTCTTCTGGTGCCCTAGAGTATATTAAAATATCATCTATGAACACCACCACAAACCTGTCCAAAAAGGTCCTAAAGATCTGATTCATGTAGTCCATGAAAACGGCTGGGACGTTGGTCACTCCAAAGGGCATCACTACATACTCATAGTGCCCATACCTTGTCCTGAAGGTTGTCTTAGGGATGTCCTCACTTCTAACTCTAATATGATGGTATCCCGATCTTAGATCTATTTTGGAAAACACTGACGCTCCCCTTAACTGATCTAAGAGATCATCTGTCCTAGGCAAGGGATATTTGTTCTTGATGGTTACCTTATTCAGTTGCCTATAATCAACACACAACCTCATACTCCCATCTTTCTTCTTCACTAGAAGCATTGGTGCTCCCCAAGGTGACATACTAGGCCTAATAAATCCCTTTTGTAACATATCCTCTATCTGTTTCTTGAGCTCGCTCAACTCTAGAGGTGCCATCCTATAGGGTGCTACTGATACAGGTCCACTCCCAGGTACTAGATCTATGGTGAACTCAATCTCTCTATTTGGAGGTAAACTAGAGACATCCTTAGGAAACACATCTGGGAACTCACACACAATAGACAACGCCGCTATATCACTTTCAGCCTCTATCTTAGCAGAAAAGAGAAGTATATATCCCTGAGCTCTCTCAACTAAGCACTTACGACATGAGGCAGCAGAGATAAGATGTTATGTCCCGGGAGAGTTAACAGACATTGACTGTGGAATGAAAGAAATAGTTCGACTAGCACAATAAATAATAGCATTATTACGAGACAACCAATCCATGCCCAAAATAATATCCAGACCAGACATAGGTAAACATATCAGATCAACAATATAAGTCAGGTCTTGACACAATAAAGGACATTGCAGGCAGACAGAAGAAGTAATCAATATATCTTTAGTAGGAGTAGAAACACACAAATCATATGACAGTCTAGTAACAGGTAACTCTAAGAATTGAGCACATTTAAATGAAATGAACGAATGTGTTGCTCCAGAATCGAACAATATGATAACATAATGACCTTTAATAAAGCCCTTACCTTGGATCAAACCGTCGAACTCCTTCACCTCCTCTCCTTGGATGGTAAAGACCCTTCTGTGGTTCAATGATCTGGTTTGAGATTGTCTTCCTAACTTGCACATCCTAGCAAAGTGTCCCATCTTCCCGCATTTGTGGCAAGTGGTTTGTGCCGCGGGGCACACACGATCTCCATGCTGCCACCCACACTTGTAACATGCAGTCCCCTTCTCACCTCGAGCACCTTGAACCAACTTACCCTTCGTGATTGTATACACAGGTCGTAGGCTCTTCTGGAAATTACCCCCTTTCCCATGGAACCTCTTTCCGTCACTGAAGCTCTTCTCCTTCGACCTCTCAGCCAGCACAACTTGCATATTTTGCTCCGCCACCCTACACTTGTTCACTAAAGTGGGGTAGTCTCGGATCTCTAGGAGCCCAATAAGGATCTGCAGCTCTGGCTTCAAACCCTGCTCGAACTTAATTGCTTTCCATGGACCATCAGGATTATCCCTCACCTGTGTGGAGAACCTTGCAAGCCTCTCAAACTTGGCCACATATTCCGCCACCGTCATACTCCCCTGGCGAAGATGTAGAAACTCCATCTCTTTCTGTATCCGGACACTGTGCAGAAAGTACTTCTCCAGAAATACCTCCTTGAATATGTCCCACGTGATAGGGGCACCCGAAGCAAGCAACCCGCCCCTGGCATAGTTCCACCAGTGCTCTGCATCCGACTCTAACATATAGGTGGCAAAATCCACCTTCTGAGCATCAGAGCACCCCATGGCCCTGAAGATCTTCTCTAATTTCAGTAACCATTCCTCTGCCTCAATAGGATCGGTGGTCCCTCGAAAAGATGGCGGATTATTATTCCTGAACTCTGACAGACCCCTATACTGTGGATCTGGAGCTGCAACTGGTACCACGTTAAGCACGTCCCCCTTATCCCTAATCTGGCGGAGAGTCTCCGTCTGCTCCTGCATAACTCTGGCCATTCAAGCCAAAGTCGCTGCAAGTGCATCATTTCTCCCTCGCCCATTTGCTGCCATAATCTGCATACCACCAATCAAACAGTGGGTTGATAAAGTCCAATATCCAAAAGAATAGAATGCAGAATTATAACTCTGACAAGCATCCTATGCGCCCAAGTTTTGTTTTTGAAAAAGCCCCACTACCACAGTCCGATTTAGAATCGAACTGCTCTGATACCATAAATGTAACGCCCATCGTTACATTAGTAACCCAAATTAATTTCTAGAAAAATCCTTCAAAACATTTAATTAAAATATGTTGGTCATAAATTTTTTCTCAATTATATAAGTCTGGAAAATGTCTCATATTAAATAAATTAATAATAATGTATCAAAATAATCAATATGATAATAATCAATACATCTGGATAAAACCAAATAAAAGAAAAGCCTCAAAACTGGGCGTCTAATTATAATCCGAGAAAAATAATACGTAAGATCAAGAACGTCGTTCGCATAATACTCTCAGCCATACTACATTACTAACCCACTAGCTAATCAAAAGGATGACTCTTCAGATCTCTGGGTCAACAGCGATGTCCTCGGACTCTGAAAACAACACTTATAATGAGATATAAAATCCCAGTTAACAACAATACAGTTTATAAAATATTTTCGAAAATAATATTGTTGTCAGCCGGCGCGGTAACCGGAAAAACTGTCCATGGCATCCGCTAAATTTCCAAAATAATATATACGAAGGAAAATAATTTTAATAACAACAATAATCACAGCAACTCGAGAGCATATAGCATAACAACTCATCTCAATACATCACATTCCATATACCAAATAAATTCTAGATTAGTTCAAGTGGCCCGAAGACCTCATAATTAAATTGGTCTGTTGTCGGCATGCCATAAATTCACACATCACATGACAATGGCGTCCCATTGCCCACCCCTACTCACGAGGAGTGTTTCCACATCACCCTCCTGTCGGGGACATTTCCATTTCAATACCTCCCATGTGGACATTGTGGTATTTCTCCTTTTTCGACACCCCAACCTGTGGCGGTGTTACTTTCGATACCCCTTTTCTAGGTGGTATTGCTCATTTTCGACATCCCAATTATATGGTGATGTTACTTTCGATACCCTGTTAAGGCGGTATTACTCTTCGATACCCCTATCATAGGCGGTATTGGGGCAAACATCAAACAACATATCATAAGGCACAAATTTCGTGTCTCATAGATGTAACAACTCATTTAACATAAATTAAATATTTAATCTTATCATGTATACAAAATAAAATCATATCGTGTCATCAAGTGATCTTACAACTGAGGAGTCATGGACATCAAGGCATAACATACATCAACAAACACATTATTTAACTAATACAAATACCAATCATGTATTTCATGCCACCAATAACAAGAGTAAATACTTAATTTAACAAATTTATGTTTTAATTGAAAACCCCCAAATTTTAAAGTTTAAGTTAATGACAACATTCGCCTATTCAAATCTAATTCCAAAAAGACTATAAGATATATCCTTACGCACACATACAAAAATTACACCATGGAGAGGGTTCGTAAAAAGTACTGTTACTCACCTCTCGAAGAGCTCCAAAATGCTCTAAAAATTTTGTATGATGAAAGCAAGTTATTCTCTAAAAAGTCTTCTTCCCTTCACTGACGTTCTTGGATCTGTGTGCTGCAAAGATTACACTGGCAAGGAAGGGACGTCTCTCACTCCCTCGCTTTACTCAGTGTGCGACGGCCAAAATCCATTCCTAAATGCAACCCTAACGTGTTTCCTTTTAACCTTAGCATATTTATCTTTTTTTTTTAAACCCATATGAATGGCTTTTGGCAAAAGCCAAAAACCTATAAAAGGTTACTTGGGCTTAACACCCCTGTACGCCACTTATATATATATATATATATATATATATATATATATATATATATATATATATTGCATTATTTATTTATTTATTTATAATAGTTAAGTAATTTTCATAAATTCTTATGCTATTAAAATTTTATACTAAACCTCTTAATTATATTTTATTTGCAATATACTTTTTAATAACCTAATACATTTTTTTTATCAAATTAATTATATTAGAATTTTAGGATGTTACAGTGTGCAACAGTTGGATTCGCATATTCAATAGTTAAGGAATGACAGGCTACATGACAAATTTGTATGATAAAAATTTTAGTAGGTTTTATAAAAGATTGACTTTTCATCACGGATATGAGTTCATGATATGCAATATTTTAATCTTTTATGTTTATGAAAAGAATACACATTTATATGATATTATATGTTATTGTATTAAACATTTATATAACACCAACAATAGAAGATACTTTGATGAAAAGAAAGCAATCATACTTTGATATTCAACACTATTTTAAATATGTATGATCCTGTTATTTAGGGTGAGTTATAATATTGGATTGTTATGTTCAATTTAAATATCAAATTATTTATTCTTTTATTAATTTTTTGTTTTCCGTAAGTTTTTATTTTCCGTAAATTTTTATTTTGTTTTCCATAAGTTTTTATTAATTTGAGACAATGATTTTATTTTTTCATAAGAAAGTGACACATGTCGCCCGTTTAATCGTCCACAATAAATTCATGCTACAATTTAAATTTAAGAAAAGATCCTAGTATGAATAACACAATAATTAAAATAACTAATTAAATAATTATTTTTTAAGAAAATGTCAGATGACGTCGGTGACACGTGTCACCCGTTTATTCGTCCACGAAAAATCAAGCTACCATTTGTTTTAAACAAATTATCTAATATTTAACCATTTTTTATTTAAATTGTTAAATTCATCAAATACAAAGGTGGAAATAAAAAAAAGTCAAAAAAAGAAGGCAATATAATAAATAACAATAATACAAAAAGTAAAATAATAATCTAAATTAATTTTAGTTTAAAAAATCCAGAGGCCAAAAATCTACGTGGGCACGACCCGTGACATTTGGCACGACCTTTTCATCCACAGTAAAAGAATGACACAGTTAAAAATAAGAGAGGGCACATCAAGCTACCACTTGTTTTAAACAAATTATCTAATATTTAACAATTTTATATTTAAATTGTTAAATTCATCAAACACGAAGGTGAAAACAAAAAAAAAATTGAAAAAAGAAGGCAATATAATAAATAATAATACAATAAGTAAAATAATAATCTAAATATTTTTTATTATAAAAAATCTAGAGGCCAAAAATCTACGTGGGCACGACACGTGACATTTGGAGCCGACCTTTTCGTCCACAGTAAAAGAATGACATAGTTGAAAATAAGAGAAGACCCATGAATGGATTTTATAATAATTAAAACAATTAAATAAGAGAAGAAACATCAAGCTACAATTTGTTTTAAAAAAATTATCTAATATTTAACAATTTTATATTTAAGTTGTTAAATTCATCAAAACGAAGGTGAAAATAATAAAAAAATTGAAAAAAGAAGGCAACATAATAAATAATAATACAATAAGTAAAATAATAATCTAAATGCTTTTATTATAAAAAATCTAGATGCCAAAAATTTACGTGGGCATGGCTCGTGACATTTGGCGACGGTCTTTTCGTCCACAGTAAAAAAGTGACACTTAAAAATAAGAGAATGGTCATGAATGTATTTTACAATAATTAAAACAATTAAATAAGAGAAGGCTCATCAAGCTATCATTTGTTTTAAACAAATTATCTAATATTTAACAATTTTATATTTAAATTATTAAAATCATCAAACAAGAATGTGGAAATAAAAAAAAAAGTGAAAAAAAGAAGGGAATATAATAAATAATAATACAATAAGTAAAATAAAAATCTAAATATTTTTTATTATAAAAAATAAGTGGTCCAAAAATCTATGTGGGCACGGCCCACGACAATTGGCGTTGACCTTTTCGTCCACAATAAAAGAATGACACAGATAAAATAAGAAAAAGCCAATGAATGGATTTTACAATAATTAAAATATTTAATTAAATATTTATTACTAAAGAAATGCCAAATGTCGAAATTATATGTACATCCCTCCCGTGACACGTGTCACTCGTTTATTTGTCCAAAGTAAAAAGCATGGTACAAATGTATTTTAAGAAAATGCCCTAGAATAAATTATACAATAATTAAAATAATTAATTAAATAATTGTTATTAAAAAATGGCAGAGGACAAAAATATATGTGGGCCCTGCCACTTACACATGTCACCCGTTTATTCGTCCACATAAAAATAAAGCTACCGTTTATTTTAAGCAAATAATATAATATTTAAAATTTTAATATTTAAATTGATAAATTCATCAAACCAAAAGGCTGAAATAAAAAAAAACTGAAAAAGAGAAGGCCATATAATAAATAATAATACAATAAGTAAAATAATTATGAAAATATTTTTTAATATAAAAGTTCGAAGATCAAAAAAATTTAATGGGTCAGGCGCATGACATGTGGCGCCCGCCTATTCGTAAAAAAATGTTAAATTTTCAAAAAAAAACAAATTAAAAATCGAAAAAAATAGAAAATATTTTTTAAAGAAAAATATAGTTATAAAAAAAGAGGCGACATGTGTCGCAATTTGGGGATCCAACAGTTAAAACTAGATCCGTAATTAGTATATTATAGATCTCCGAATTTTTTATATTAAGAAATATTTACATAATTATTTTACTTATTGTATTATTATTATTATATGGTCTTCTCTTTTTCAGTTTTTTTTTAAAAAATTCAACCTTTTGATTTGATGAATTTAACAATTTAAATATTAAATTTTTAAATAATATATTATTTGCTTAAAATAAATGGTAGCTTTATTTTTATTTGGACGAATAAACGGGTGACACCTGTAACTGGCAGGACCCACATATATTAAAAATTAAAAAAACATCAAATAAAAAAACATTTTAAAAAATTCAAAAAAAAAGGTTTAATAAAAAAAGTAAATAAAAACTATTTTTAAAAAAACTTTAAACAAAGAAACATTTTTAAAAAAATTAAATAAAAAACTTTTTTTAAAAAAAGAAAGATATATACATATAAACAATTATTTTTTAAAAAATGAAAATAAAAAATTATTTTATAAAAAACATTTGTTAAAAATTTTTTCAAAACAAACAAATTTTAAAAAAATGGGGAAAAAATTTAACTTTGTTTTTAAAAAAATGTTAGAAAAAACGGTATCATGTGTCTCCATTTGAGGATCCAACAGTAAAAAGTGGGTCCCCTAATTAATTAATAAATAATTTTTTAAAAAAATTTAAAAATTATTTAAATATTATTTTTTAAAAAAAATTAAATAAAAAAGTTTACAATAATTGTTAAATTTTTTTTAAAAAAATTAAAATTATTTTTTAAAAAAGTCGATAAAATAATTTTTTTAAAACAATTAAATACAATAAATAAATAAAAGTTTAATTAAAACAATTATATAAAAATTTATTTTTTAAAAAATATTTAACAAAAAAAAGTTTTGTAAAATTTTAAAAATAAAAAATAAAAACAAAAACTGTAAAAAAATTCGATAAAAATAAAAAAAAATTAAAATAAAATTAAAATAACAATTATTTTTTAATAAAAAACTGTTAAATTTAAAAAAAAGTTATAAAATATTCGAATTTTTTTTTAAATGTTAAATAAAATAAAAAAAGACAACAGTGTCATCATTTGGGGATCCAACGGTGAAAAGTAAATCCTCTAATTAATATATTATATATTATAAATATATTTCCAATTTTCATTTTGTGGCTTGCGTGACAACCCTTTCGGCACTTGTTTTAACAACTTTTACTTGGTGATAAAATATTAAAAGCATTTAAGTTGTATATATTGATTGTATAAAGTTTTTTTATACCGTCGACCGATCTGAAATTAACATATTATTACAAATGTTTGATTATTATTCTAATTATCTTAAAAGTCATCAATTTCATAATTTTTTGATTGGTTGTCAGTGTAAATTTTTTATACTAATAATATATACAAATTAAACTCATATTAAAATACAATGTATACAAATTAAACTGATATTAAAATGTATGTCTATTTCACATTTCTTGGAGCACAAACTAGAAATTGAACTTCTCAACGCAGATTTACGGGAAGCAAAGTTTTTTTTTTTTAATCAGGCAAAGTTTCTTTCTAACCTCCAAAAATCTATAATAAAGAAATCAAGAGAAATATTAGCTATAGCTTTTTCAATATTATTTTCTATGAATTTCATTTTATTCACTATTTAATGAATCTTAGGAAAAGTCTACACAACGACAAATAACGTGTTAAACATGGTTCCAGCATGCATGATCCATGTCCATCCATTCATTCATGATGTATATTGTCCCCCCCTCCCTCACAGACATTTATTAATTTAAACATTACATATTATATTAAACCACTTAAATAGTTATAATATATTGTAATTTAAAAACCTTTATAATTCTGTAGTTATGCGTAAGTTTTTTTTTTTGTTAGACTTCACTTTTTGTTGTTATGCAAAAATAATGTAAATTTATATATTTGATGTTGCTTTTTAAAAAAAAGTATGTACTGAAAGTAAATTATTTAAATGTACACAAAATAATAAATTAAAATATAAATTAAATATGTTGGTTCCCTGAGTAGTTTGTTGGTTTAGAACTTATCTTTCAATCTACATGTACTCAATTCGAGATTCACAACTCATTGTTACATAAAATATAAATTAAATATAAAAAAAACACATTTAAAAAGATGCAGAATTCACTATACATAAATTTGTTTCTTGAGGTTAATGGCGCATAGAATAAGTTTATAAGTAAAATATAATTTTTTTTATAAAAAGTATACTTATTTATAAATTTTTCCTTAATTTAAATTATACCGCTATGAATACATTAAATTATTTAAACTCATATTTTGTTTTTATTTTTTAAATTTAGGTAGGTTTTGTCCTCTTGAATCAACTCGATTGATTAAGCTGTGAGACATAAATTACCTTAAATGTGCAGATTCAAACTGTCATAACGTGTTTCAATCTCCTTCTTCCCCTTTTTGTATAAAACTTCGTATGAGCTTTCCTTTCTCGGACAAAAAAAAATTTATGTAGGGTTTTTTTTTTAGTAAAGACCCAAATTGGTTCCCAAAAAATTTAGAGGACCCATTTTTTGTCACTGAAAAAAATAAACTACATATTTAGTTCATCAATTTTATAAACACGTGATAAATTAGTCCTCCTTCCATTTCAACATCCATTTACTTGATTATATGTCCTGTTAACCATCCTGCCTGACTTGTTAGTGGTCCTGTATAACATATGACAATTTTTCACCGTGAAAAAAAGAACAAAAGTTAAAAAACGTGTAAAATTTTAAAACCCTAATACCCGAAAACTGGGCATGTTTTTCACTTTTTATTCGTTTTTCATCGTGGAAATTTGTCATAGACTATATAGGGCCAGTAACGAATTAGCTTGGATGGTTAACGTGATAGATAAGCAACTAAACGAACATTGGAAGTGGAAAGAATAACTAATATGTCCCGATTTTGTAAATTTAAAGGATTAAACGAGTAATTTATTTTTTCAAAAAACAAAAGAAGGTCTTCATATTTTTCGATGACCAATCTGGGTCTTTATTCTTTTTATTTTTAATTTTTCCCTCTTTTTGAGTTTTTGGGTTGAAGCCTTGAGGGATAAGTTAGAGATGCCTATATATACAAGTGCCATGAGAGCCGATGACTTGTCTTGCTAGACACTTAATGCAACAAAGGATCTGTGATTCTCTAATTTTCTTGTATCTCTCTCTGCAACTAGAACCGTTGGCACAAAAAGCTACACTACATAGCTGAATGGAAGAAAAGGCTTCATCAAATTTAAAAGAGGACAGTGTCCTACAAGTCCTTGAAGCTCTCAAACAAGCTTCTCACGACTTACAACATAACAACTCCAACTCCAACTCCAACTCCCCATCCATCAAAGCCCTCTTAGAACTCCACACCGAATCCGACACCATCCTCTCCACCGACCCCAACCTCTCCGCCCTCTCCCACCACCTCACCCGCCTCAAGTCCCTCGTCGACTCCCTCCGCTACCACTCTCACCGCCACCACTCCCTCCGCTCCTTCCTCTCCCGCCGTGTCTCCACCCACTCCATCTCCCGCCTCGCCGCCTCCATCGAGTCCGAACTCCAATCATGGATCGACCGCGAGAGCCTCGAAGCCCTCTCCCGGACCCTCCGCGACCCGACCCACGACCCGGTCGAGTTGGTCACCCTCCTCGCTCAGTTCGAGGACCGAGTCTCCCACGGCTTCAACCGCGAGTTACAAGACCTGGTTCTCAAGTTCAAGATTTTCTCTTCGCTCGAATCGATGCTCTTCGACCCCAAGTGTTCCAAACGGGTTCGCGAGCGTGCCGGTGGAGCCGTGGCGGCGTTGATTCGATTCAACAAGGATGTTTTCGTGGGTCAGGTGTTGATGGGTCCCACGATTCGGGCATTGGTGAGTATGGGTTCTTTGTGTTCGATCGAAGTTCTGTGTTCGCTGATTAGGTCTATTAGGTCCCCTTTTGTGGATGAGATTGAATCCAATGGGGAAATACCAAAGATCATTGCTTTATTGAATTCCCATGAGCTGCCAATAAGGGTTTTGGCTATGGATTGCGTTTTGGAAATTGGGTACTTTGGGCGCAAGGAAGCGGTGGAGGCTATGATGAAGGAGGGTTTGGTGAAGAAGCTGGTGGAGCTGCAGAGATCAGAGGTGGGTGGGGATTTGATTGAGTTGGAGGATCATCATGATGAAGAGGGTGAAGAAGAGAAGGTTGAAGAAGAAGAAGATGGGAAGAGGGAGAGTAGGCACGAGAGGTTCTTGGAGAGACACCCTTTTGCAAGCTGTGTGGCTAGGTTTGCAGTGCAATTGGAAATAGGGGAAGGGTTGAGGCAGAGAGAGAAAAGGGCTTTCAAGAGAGAGATTTTGGTAAGGGTTAGAGAGGCTTCTGTTTCTGATGCTGAATCTGCCACCATTGTTGCTGAGGTTTTGTGGGGTTCTTCACCTTAGTTTTGTTTGTATAAAATATTTAATTTAATTAGTTGGGAGGAATTGTAGGAACAAACAGGTATTTCCATTGTTCCAAACTTCAAATATTTATTAACACTTCCTGTTTACTTGTATTGTAATTGTATATGTTGTAATTTGGATATACGAATAGATTGTTGAACAACTGTGTTATGTCAACATGGCATTAAAACTGAAGGTCATGAACATTCTTTGATTTGGTAGAAAATGCATTTTTTTTTTGTTGGAGTATATTTTTGTTTGTTCTGCATGGGTAGCGAATTAAGGTTTGGTGTGCAATAGAATGGGGGAAGAATTTGGAATTTTGAATACAGAATATGCTGAGGGAGGACAAGTCAGCTAAGCTGATGGCTAATCAGGATTTTTTGAAGGGAATCGTCATGGCATATGCCAATATTGTGGTGGGGATGCTTACAAATAAACAAAGCTTTATGTCACAACTGTGAAAAGGTGCTAACAAGGGAACAAAGAGTAGCTAAAGTCAGGGGGCAGTCACAAGGAGGAACAAGCGGTAATTGTGAGAAAAACCACCAATGGTTACAACAAGGGATACGATTTGGAAGGTTGATTAATCTACATGTGTTTATATTTTTAAAATAAAGAGTGCTTATCAACAAAAAAAAATCAGTTATTAAGTTCTTAGAGCACTGTTCCGTCCGAATATCTCAAGTGAGAGATACTCGTCCGGTGGAACTCTGTGGGAGTATTTATGGAATAGCTTGACAGAATTGATATTCTGCTCCTACGTATCCCAAGTGGGAATCAAAGCAACATAGTTATTAGTGAGGGGGTTAATTCCCTATTTATAGAGATTTTTAGGTATAACAGTTCTGGTTGGACTGTTATTGAGATCGCATCCATCTTTAGATATCCTGATAAGATTATGTTGTTATGATAACTAGATAAGGATAAGGCTCCGAGTTATACGGAGAGATATTTGAATAATCAAGTAAGATGTTTGACCAAGTCAGTTGTGACCGGATTGCACGGAACCGAGATGTCCTATCCGCGGTCTATGATGGGATAGGTCCGAGTATTTATCATCGGCTAACAAGTGTATTAACAAGTCCTCGGCTTTGGAGGAGTTTGGGTCAAGGCCCATTTACAGTAAGCTCGGTCGATCCGGCCTTATACTTTCGGTCAGTACACAAGCCCCCCGAGCTCCGAGCTTAAATAAGCGAAAGAGCTGACATGTATCAAACCGAGCTTATACTTCGGCCACGTAGACTTTCTTCCTTCCGTGTTTCAAACCGTCATTTCAACTGAATTTTCCTTCTCCTTTTTTTTTTGTCAGAGAAGGCAATCATTCCCCTTCATCCTTCTGTTGTACGCTATAGGTGAGTAACCCTAGAGTTCCGCGCTCATTTAATGAGGGAGGAAAATTAAAAGTCGCGCCCTTTTCCCTCTCTCTTTTTTTTATTTAAAGGAACGTGAACCGTTGATTGTGTCTCTTCATCAACGGTTGGCATCTTTCTTTTATAAATATATCTTCTAATTCCACCTCGTTCTTCCTCGTCCATTACCTTCTTTCGCTCTTCAACTCTGTTTTTCGAGTTTCCGCAATCGTTTTTCTGCATTTCGTTCTTCAGGTACGCCGAGCCTTCTTCCTTCTCTCGTGTTTCTAAGTTTTATTTCTTACTTCCGGATATGAGTTCATCTGAGTCTACTGAGTCGAACACTTCGCCTCTGGTGGAACGCGAGATTTCTCCCATTGGGGGTTCTCCTTCAAACTCTTATGTTCCTCCACAGGAACTAAATGTCGGCCAAGTAAGGCCGTTCTCTTCCGGGTCATCTTCTTCTGGGTCTGGTTCTTCTGGGTTTGGTTCTCCCTCCCCCAAAATCTCCAAACCCAAAGCACGCAAACGACCCCAAAGGGTTCCTAAAGACCCTATTCCCGATATTACCCTTCCTGGGTATACCCGGGTTAAGGGCAAAGTTGGGGTTTATTTTTCTAGCTATCAATCTTTGGATTCGATCACTCGTCTTCGGTACCAGATTACTATTTCGACATCTGGAGACGAGTCCGAGTTCATCTGTTCTCCTTGCTCGGGTAATGAGTATGTTTTCCTCCGCGCTCATCCTTCCGAGCCTTTTTTTACATATATGTATAAAACACTTTTTTCTCATCTACGTGTGTCTCTCCCCTTTACTGAGTTTGAGTGTGACGTTCTGAGAACCATGAATGTCGCACCTATTCAGCTTCATCCTTACAGTTGGGCTTCCTTGAAAGCCTTTCAAATTCTCTGTCAATACATCGGGATGGAGCCTACCACTCCCAAATTTTTGTACTTTTACCAAACAAGGTTTGGTGAGAAAACTGGGTGGATCTCCCTCAATGGGCTGAACCGAAGAGGGTTGATTAGTTTGTATTCATCATCGTATAAAAATTTCAAAGTTGACTTCTTCCGAGTTCGCCCCTCGGATTCTCACCTTTCCTTCTTTTTTGACGAAAACGGTAGTGCCAGGTTTCCTTTGTACTGGCAATCGTCCCCTACCAAATTTGTTGGTTTTGAATACGAATCCCTTCCCGCCGAGGATAAACGGGATGTAGTTATCTTAGAAAAACTTCCTCGGCCTCTCCATTGTGGACGTCTTCTGAAACTCCCCTTTTCATCCACTCCGAGAGACGATTTTAAAAGTAAGTGTTCGACTTTTTAGTTTCTAAATCTTTTTTGTATGTGTTCATGTACTAACATCTTTCCTTTTTGGCAGTTATTATGGGGAAATTCGACTTTTCAAAGCTTTTGAAATCTGCCCCGAAGGAGGGTCCCTCAGTGACCGAGAAGCAGAAGAAGAAAAGAGTTTCTTCGGCCGCGGCTAAGGCCGCTGGTAAGGGGACTTCATCGTCCGCCCCTCAAAAAAGAAAAAGGGTGGAGATGGTAATTGATGCCGAAGATTCTTCCCCTCCTCGCCCGAGTTCCAAACGTCCTATCACTCATGAGACGAGTGCTAAGGAGCAAGAGGAGCAACTTCCCCTTCCTGCCGACTTGAAGTGGTATAACACTTCTTTGAAGGCAGGAACCTCGTCTCTCTGGAGCGATGAATTCAACCCCTTCCCTTCTTTTGACTCGCATTACCTGAAGGCTGCCGATCTCCGCTTAATTAAGCAGCATGGGGCTCAGTCTAGTATGGAGGCCCTCTCAGTCTACTGTATCCGAGTGCTGCTCTGGTCCGTTTGTGTAGCCGAGAATTGACAGACTGAGAGAAAGTCCCAGCGCTTGGAGGCTGAGTTTGCTTCGATCGAGAAGCTGAAGGGGGATCTCGCCCAGATTTCCTCGGAGCGCGATGAGCTGGCTCAAGCCAATAATCTTCTGAATACTACCATCGCCGAGCTTAATGGTTAGAACTCTGAGTTGAACTCCCAAGCAAAATTAGCTGAGGAGGATAAAGCTCGTGCTGAGAAGGAGCTCAAGGAGGCTCAGGTTGTAATTGAACAACTTAGAGCCGACTTGAATGCCGAGACTAAGGCCAAGATGGAGGTTCAGGAAGATTTGAAAGAGGCGACCGATTGCATCCTTGAGGAACATCGGGCAGGTTTCGTAAAGGCCATCGCTCAGATTCAAATTCTCGCTCCGGGGATTGATATCTCGGGTACCGATGTAAATAAAGAGGTACAAAATGGGGAACTTGTTCCCATTATTTCCGAAGAGGAGGAAGAAGAGGAAGGGGGGAAGATTCTCCCGAGGACCACGTCGGTGCTGAAGATAGCCATAGGGATGAGTAATTGTATTTTTTGTTTTTCATACCCTCGTAATGGGTTTTTCCTTTGTAATCCTTGTTGATTTAATGAAAACTCTTCCAGCATTTTGATGACTTCCTCTTCCTCTTATAGCATTTGTTCGGCCGAGATATTCTTCGAATACTTCGAGTAAGACCGAAATATTTTATATTCCGAGGTTGTTTGTATTGCGTGCTCGGCTGTTTAAACAAGACTTCGACTAAGGCCGAGATATTTTGTCATTCGTATCAAAAACGACTGGTTATTATCAAATGCTAAATGCATGATTCACGTTTCATATACGCGTTCACACATTATGTGCCTTGGAAATTCCAGTGGGTTCATGCAATTACTGCTTTTTGCTAAGTTTCGAGATTTATTTTTTCAATAAACCTTTTTCCAGTGCATATCTCCTCTTTCCAACGCCTCTTCCCCCTTATAAATAGGGTTGTTTGTTTGCTTCACTTCTTCATTCTTCATCTTTTCGACCAGCAAAGTTCGTCCTCTTTTGACCCGAGTAATTCTCTTCATAATATTGCTAGGGGTTTACGTTCCTCTCTCCCAGTTAACATCCTTTTTTGAGCTTTATAGCTGCCAAAAAGGATGTAATTGGGAGATGGGATCCAGAATCCCTTTCGTGATTTAATCCTTTTAAAAAGGATGTTAACTGGGAGAGCAACAATTTACGGGAGTGGAGAATGGGGTAGCAACCATCTCCTCCCAAAGCTGGCCGAGCGCCTCATCATCCAGCTTTCTCAGGGGGGGAAGTGATTACTTCCTCCACCAAAGGAAGGTCGGGGCATCCGAGTGGGGGGACTACTGGCCACTTGGTCTTGCTCCAGTTCCGAAGATTTTGAGGTCGTCTCGGCCTTATTTTTTATTTCAGATTTGTAACTTTTAAGGCTCGAACTCGGCCTTATTTTCAATTTCAGCATTGTACTCGGTTCCCTTAATAATTTCATGGCTCATATTTGGCCTTTGGATTCAGACTTTGTTCTTCTTTAATTGATGCTCGTATTCGATTTCTCTTAACAATTTCAAGGCTCGAACTCGGCCTTAATAATTTAATAGCTCGGACTCGGCTTGTAGGCTCAAACTTGGCCTTAAACAATTTAATGGCTCGTACTCGGCCTTTAGGCTCAAACTTGGCCTTAACAATTTAATTGGCTCGAACTCGGCCTTTTGGCTCAAACTTGGCCTTAAACAATTTAATGGCTCGTACTCGGCCTTTAGGCTCAAACTTGGCCTTAAACACTTGGCCTTAAACAATTTAATGGCTCGTACTCGGCCCTTAGGCTCAAACTTGGCCTTAACAATTTAAATATTCACGGAATAATAGTAAATACATCGGCAAAATAAGAAAATGGACCAATGTTCATAATAAATTCTTTATTGGATAGAAGAAAAGTCTGCGGTGTGCCTCGTTAAAACCTTATCGGTCAAAACCCTTTTTTGGGAAAAAATACCGAGGTTGGAAAAAGAGTACATCACCAGACTATATACATCAACTGTAATAAAATTTCAAATAGGAAGCATTCCAAGTTCTCGGAATAGATTTCCCTGATAATTCTTCTAATCTGTATACTCCGTTTCATAAGTTTTCTACTACTCGGAATGGTCCTCCCCAATTCGCTGCTAGCTTGCCCTCGGTATGATCTCTTCTTGCTTCTCCTTGCATTCTTAGCACCAAGTCCCCGTGCACGAAACTCCTCGATTTTAGCTTTGAGTTATACCTCCGAGTAGCTCTTCGTTTGCAGGCTTCCTCTCTGATTTTAGCCTCTTCTCTGATCTCCTCCACCAAGTCAAGTTCGACCCTTAGGTTGCTTTCATTCTCATTCTGCTCATATTACATTCGCCAAAAAGACGGCTCACCGACCTCAACTGGGATCATGGCATCCGTTCCGTATGTCAGCCTGAAGGGTGTTTCTTGAGTAGTGGATTGTGGCGTGCAGTGGTAGGCCCAAAGAATACTCGGCAATTCTTCTGCCCAAGCTCCTTTAGCTTTTCCCACTCTCTTCTTCAGCTCTCCGAGAATGACTTTGTTGGCTGCCTCGGCTTGTCCATTGGTATGGGGATGTTCCACCGATGTGACATGATGTCTAATACCAAGATTGACATAGAATTCTCGCAATGATTTATCTATAAACTGCCTTCCATTATCGGTGACAATTGCGAAGGGAATTCCATGCCTGCGGATGATATTTTTCCAAACGAACTTTTGTACCTTCGGGGCAGTAATTCTTGCCAAAGGTTCTGCTTCAATCCACTTTGTGAAGTAGTCTACCCCTACCAAAAGAAATTTGACTTGACCTTTGGCTATGGGGAATGGTCCAAGTATATCCATCCCCCACATAGCAAAGGGCCAAGGCGAGTTCAATGTGTGAAGTTCCTCGGGCGGGGTACGACTTATATTGGCAAATCTTTGACATTCATCACGTTGTTTCGTCCATTCAATACAATCTGCTCGGATGGTAGGCCAATAGTATCCTGCTCGGACTACCTTGGAGGCCATCGATCTGCCTCCGTAGTGAAAACCACAGATTCCTTTGTGAACCTCTTCCATTACATATTTTGACTGGGCTTTAGTTAGACACTTCAACATTGGTACCGAGAATCCCCTTTTATACAACTCTCCAGAAATAATAGCAAAATGACTCGCTCTAAGCCTGATTTTTCTGGCCTCGGCGTGATCTGGGGGCAAAGTACCTGAGGATAAATATTCCCATATGGGTGTCACCCATTCTCGATCAGCCGGTTCATTAGCCATCACCTCTCCAAGTGTAATACTTGGTTCATTAATAGTTTCCTGAATAACTGTCTTATGTTGGCCTGGCCTCTTAGTGCTGGCCAATTTTGATAGTAGATCAGCCCGAGTATTTTCTTCCCTGGGAATGTGTTCAATAGTAAATTTCTCAAAATTGGAAATTAACTGATTTACTTTACATAAATACCTGGTAAGTTGAGGTTCTTTTGTTTGGTATTCTCCAGAGATTTGACCTGTGACCAGCCGTGAATCACTTCGGCATCTAACAACTTTTGCTCCCATTTCCCTAGCCAACATTAACCCTGCTATCAAGGCTTCGTATTTGACTTGGTTGTTTGAGGTTTTGAACTCAAACTTTAATGATTGCTCTAGGATTAGCTCTCCCGGACCCTCCAGTATTACTCCAGCTCCACTGCCTTTGACACTCGAGGATCCATCCACGTATAGATTCCACCATAAATCTTCAGTAATCGGCAGCGGATTGAGCTCGGCTATGAAGTCAGAGATACATTGAGCTTTCAGGGGACCTCTCAACTCGTACTTGAGGTCAAACTCGGATAATTCCACCGACCAAGCAATCATGCGGCCTGCCAACTCAGGCTTTTTGAGGATTTGCTTAATAGGGTGATCAGTTTTGACAATCACCTGGTGACTCTGGAAATATGGACGCAATCGCCGAGCTGCAGTTATAAGAGCTAAAACTAGCTTTTCTACAACTTGATACCGGGTTTCAGCGTCATGAAGAACTCTGCTGATGAAATACACCGGCATTTGTGTTTTCTCTACTTCTTGAACAATGACCGCACTGATGGCATACTCGGTAGCTGACAAGTATAAATACAACTCTTTCCCTGGGATAGATCGAGTTAATATTGGAGGTGAAGACAGAAAGGTCTTAAAGTCAACAAAGGCCTTCTCGCATTCCTCAGTCCACGCGAAAGTTTGAGGTTTCTTCAACAATTTAAAGAAAGGTCGAGCTTTCTCTGCAGATCTAGGGAGAAACCGAGATAATGATGCTAGGCGCCCTGCAAGCCATTGCACTTCTTTAACATTTTGTGGACTTCGCATCTCAATCACGGCTTGACATTTGTCCGGATTGGCCTTGATTCCCCGGTGTGTCAACATAAAACCGAGGAATTTTCCGCCTTGGACACCAAAAACACATTTTTCTGGATTTAGTCTCATATTGTACTTTCTTAATTGCTGAAAAATTTCTTCCAAATCCCTCGGATGATTATTGTGGTTATCGGATTTTACAACCATATCATCCACGTAAACCTCCATGTTCTTCCCGATCTGTTTTTCAAACACTTTGTCCATGAGCCTTTGATAAGTTGCTCCAGCATTTTTTAATCCGAATGGCATTACCCGGTAACAATAGTTTGAGCCTTCGGTTATAAAAGCTGTTTTTTCCTCGTTCGGGGGATACATTCGTATCTGATTGTACCCCGAGTGTGCATCCAAGAAGCTCAAAATTCTGTACCCAGAAGAACCATACACCAACCTGTCAATACTTGGTAAATGATAAGAATCCTTTGGACAAGCTTTGTTTAAGTCTGTATAATCAGTGCACATTCGCCACTTGTCGTTTGCTTTTTTAACCAGAACCACGTTGGCCAGCCAAGTAGTGTTTCTTCCTCTACCACTTTTCTTCTTTCCTCACCAAGTCTCCTTTTCCGTTGAGCTACTGGTTTTGCCTCGGGACAGATTGCTAGTTTGTGACATAAGAAATTGGGGTCAATCCCCGGCATATCTGATGTTACCCAGGCGAACAAATCGGCGTTGCTCCGGAGTACTTCCGTTATTTTTTCTTTTAAATTCGGCTCGAGTTGACCTCCTAGTTTAGTGCACTGATCGGGCTGTAATCCAAGCTGGAATTTTTACAACTCCTCGATGGGTTGTGGCCGTTGTTCTTGCATGTCAGTCCTCGGGTCTAGTTCAACAGAACTAACCAAGTTTACAGACTCGTCTTTTGCTCTTTCTAGTGTTTCTTCAGGTGTAGATTTGAGTTTGCTCACACGCAGGCTATCTGCATAGCACTGTCTGGCCATTTTTTGATCAGCCCGGATAGTAACTATGCCTCCCGAGTTGGAGGGGAACTTCATAGTAAGATGGGGAGTAGAGACCACGGCTCCCAACTCATTCAAGGATGGTCTTCCAATCAAGATATTGTATGATGTTACTGCATTAACCAACACGTACCTGATCAGAATAGTTTTGGACGTTTTGCTATCTCCAAAAGTAGTTAGGAGGTCTATGTACCCTCGGGTATCCACCTGCTCTCTAGCAAAGTCGATGAGTTTACTGTCGTATGGCTAAATAGATTTTTCTGGGATCCCGAGCTTTTGAAATGTTGAATAATATAGAATATCAGCTGAGCTTCCCTGGTCGACGAGAGTTCTCTTGACGAAGAAGTTGACCAATTGCACAGTGATTACCATTGGGTCGTCCTGATTAGGATCCACACCCAAGAAGTCTTCATCGGAGAAAATAATCTGCGGGGAAATTCTCGGGGGTTTTCCAACCACCGAGTTTACAACCCGAATAGCCCGCAGGTGTTTTCTCTGAGCTGAACTCGTTGTGCCTCCTCCCGCAAATCCACCTGAAATAGTATTTATTACACCTCGGACAGTATTATCCTCCGCTCTCCTTTCATTCTGCTCTTCCCTATTTTCTCTTCTTTCATCATTTTGCCGACCATCACCCCTTCCCGGGTTTTGGCCGCCTCCTCTTCTTCTACCTCTGCCACGCCCTTCACCATTGTTGTGACTTCTCTGAATGAAATTATTCAGATGACCAGCTTGCACTAGCTCTTCAATCTTGTCACGCAAGACCCTGCACTCCTCGGCGGTATGCCCGTAGTTACGATGGTACCGACAATGCTTCTGTCGATCAGCGTTCTCGGGCGTGTGACCACGGTTGGGGAGTGGCAAAAGTTCTGCGTTGTATGCTTCCTCAAACACCGAGCTCGATTGGTGTTGAGGGGGGTATAGTGCTCATACTTTGGCCCCCTATATGAATGCTCGGATGTCTTTTTGAATTTCTGCTTGTCACCTCCAACTTTCCTCCTTTCTTTCCCCTCTCGTCTATCAAAATCATCGGTTCTTTCTCTCTTCTTAGACTCTTCTATTTCTTCCATATTAATGAATCTTTTCTCCTTAACTCGTCCATGCTGGATGGAGGCTTCCGAGCTAGATGTCTGGCGAAAGGGCCGGGTCGTAATCCAGTCAAGATAGTATGCAGTGCGACATCGGCACTGAGATTCCGGATCGTGATGCGTCTCTTTGCTGAACCTGGCCATAAAATCACGCAGGGACTCATTTTTTTCTTGCTTAAAATTTACCAACGAAGCCGAGGTTTTTTGATGAGCTCGGCTCGTGGCAAACTGAGCATTTAGTCACAAACGTGTCAAAGGAGTCAATTGACACTGGCGGTAGCTAGGTATACCAGCTTAACTCAGCGTCTTTCAGAGTAGTAGGGAAAACTTTACACATAACAGCATCGTCATTGGTAAAGAGATATATTTGGGTGGTAAAAGCATCTAAATGACGTTCTGGATCCGTGGTGCCATCATACCTGTCAATGTTTATTGATTTGTAATTGGCTGGTAGAGGAACTCCCATGATGGCATCAGTTAATGGATGTCTCGGCTTCCGCGCGCCAGCCCTTTCATTAGGCCTATTTACCTGAAGTGAAAGTTCAGCGGCCTGTCTAGGAAATTCCTCCTATTCTCTTCGGTCAACATGATGAGAAACACGGGGTTGTGAGATTCCTTCTTCTCTGCGCGTGTTCCTGGATCCTTCATTCCCAGCTGTACGGCACTCTCTCTCATGAGGAGAAGAGGCAGATCTTTCTCGGCTTTGCTCTCGTTCACGACGGCTGTTCTGCCGACGAATCTCTTCATTCTCCCTTCTCAGCATTGCCACCTGCGCGAGAAGTTCTTGAATAATGGGATTGTCGGTCATCATCGCTGGGTTTATGGATCGTTCTCCATTATCCCCATCGTTGGCATTCTCCAGCCCCTCTCTCCTGCCGTTCCCGCTCCTTGTCCTCACCATTGTATGTGATATGGGAAAATTTTGCTTTGATTCCCACATACGGCGCCAATGTTCCGTCCGAATATCTCAAGTGAGAGATACTCGTCCGGTAGAACTCTGTGGGAGTATTTATGGAATAGCTTGACAGAATTGATATTCTGCTCCTACGTATCCCAAGTGGGAATCAAAGCAACGTAGTTCTTAGTGAGGGGGTTAATCCCCTATTTATAGAGATTTTTAGGTATAACAGTTCTGGTTGGACTGTTATTGAGATCGCATCTATCTTTAGATATCCTGATAAGATTATGTTGTTATGATAACTAGATAAGGATAAGGCTCCGAGTTATACGGAGAGATATTTGAATAATCAAGTAAGATGTTTGACCAAGTCGGTTGTGACTGGATTGCACGCGACCGATATGTCCTATCCGCGGTCTATGATGGGATAGGTCCGAGTATTTATCCTCGGCTAACAAGTGTATTAACAAGTCCTCGGCTTTGGAGGAGTTTGGGTCAAGGCCCATTTACAGTAAGCTCGGTCGATCCGGCCTTATACTTTCGGTCAGTACAAGCACCTTCATTGGAAGTTCTTAAATGGTTCTTTATCTACAACCGGTTCTTCCCGAAAACTATATTGGAGACAAGTAAACTGAAATTCTTGTATACAAACTGTTATTTACTACTAACCGAGTACTTTTTTTTTTAGACAGACTAATAATCGAGTTCTTATGATTAAAAAATTGTTTTCCCTTACTCATTGTATCTGATTGAAGGAGGGAGAAAAAAAATTTGGGACCTACTAATAGTAAATTAAGAATCCAAGTTGGGGTCTATTATAGAAGTGTAAACTTATGAAAGTTCTTAAATCTTATGTGATATTGTAAGATTCATTAAAAGTGAATAAAAAATCTAAATTGAGTATCATGCTCTTACATGACTTAATTAAACAAGTCGCCAAAACTATAAGGTATTTTTTTATACAATAAAGCTAAAAGGCCTCGTTAGTAATTATCTGAAATTTTTCAATTTTTTTTTATTACTATTGAATAATACTCAAGACAGCTCTATCAATGCAATGCACTCCATTCAATGCAATGCATCATTAAGTTAGTTAGTTAAGTTAGTTATCATAGGTCCAGTTAGTTAGCTCCTGAGTTGGTTAATTAGTTGTAAACATAGCATAGTAGCAGACTTGTATAAGAGCTGATGAATCAGCCATTGTTGAATCAAGTTTCACATTCAAGCATTTCACAAAACGTTTTAATTACAACCTGCAAATTAGTTTGACATGTTTTATTTCGTAACTTAAACAGTATTAGTGTCTCTCGAGGTCATGATGAATTTTAATATGCATTGACCAGCCTTGTTTCTGTCTCCCTGTGTATTTTCTACACTTTGTGTTGGAGAACTTTCGTAAGAAAGAAATGGTCAGCCTTTTTTCTACATTATGTCGTCCTTCATTTTCAAGTAAAATAGAGGGATGGATGGAAAGTTTCGGTGTTAGCCCCAGGGAATTGAGTATTGTGATCTGGGTTGGGAATTTTTTACTGAAATGCATGGGTATTATTTTAAAATAATCAAAAATAGTTTATTCAATAGTCAGAATTTAAACCGGGAATTCATATAAAAAAAAAATTTAAACCTGGAATAAAATAAATATAAATTGTAATGACGTTTGTGACATTTACAAATTTTTGCCTACAATTTTTCACTCTCTAACCATGATTACCATAATTATTTATTAATTTTTTTAGTTCACTATCATACCAAGTAATGTAAACAAGATATGTAAGTGTTCAAACCCCTTCCAACGGAAATTCGTTCCATACCTAAGATTGGGATTCGAACATCAGCCACTTGATTAAGGGACACAAGTCCACCATCACTTGTGCCAACCTTCGGTTATGAACAAGATCCGATCCTGTCATGTAAAGATACAAATCTTTTAAAATGTAATTAACGGATCATACAAGTAATCGTAGTAGGTTTTTATTATATGATAAAAATTGTGTCTTTTTTCTTCCTCAACGAGACATATTATGTTCTTTAAAAATAAGAGAGATTTACATCTATTGAAAATTCACACCATTACACGTTTTGATATTTGTTTGTAATCCCTTATTTTTTCACAAATGCTTGCTTTTACTTCTACTTAGCCATTTGTTCCAAGAGGAACGAGTCAAAGGTTCAAAGGAGCGTGCAGAAATCGGCATCATGGAAACTTCAAGACAATTGCCGTCTATTTAAAAATTTCAATGTCTTTTTATCATAGAGCATAGTGCACGGACCACTTCCTTATGTGAATTGGATACTGCAAAACCAAATGCTGATAAATATGAGTGAGTCACCATCATCATCGGCCTTCTTATTCAACCGTGTCTTTTTTCAGCTTCTAAATTAAAGAGGCAGTAAAACAAGAACATAAGAAAACATTTTGATAACCTTGTATTTGTCATGTTGGCGAAAATTGGACGGAGGTAAAAGGTTGATATAGCCAAGTTATCACTTACCAGACCCAAAGAGAACACATATCCAAGATGTGTGACAAATATTTGGCTTCTTTTTATTAAAAAAAAAAATTGTTTCTAGTGCTTCTTGAATTGAAAATATCGGATTCACGTTACTTTCATTTACATTTTGATAGGGACTCACTATATTTCACAGAAATTAAGAGGGAAGCAGACTATTTTTTCTCTGAATAATTCTGACCTTTCCATTCCACTCACTGTTCATATATATAGAGCTTCATACAGTCATGAGAATTTGAAAAAGGAATCTTTCCAATAGCTGGCAAATATGTCCTAGGCTAATACGGAAATGCAATACTGCAAAAGGTAAATGCAACATAGCAAAAAGTAAATAATAGATCCTATGACTAATAGACAACTCATCCTTAGGTAATAACAAACTCCTAAAGCTACGGGTACCAACTTTCCTTGCTCTGCTTAGTGGCTGTAATCATCCCAGCCCTGTGGCCTTCTCAGGTTCCTTCTAGGCCTCTCATTTGGAGGAGGTGGTGGTTCAGCAATGTTTGGCCCATTGAGTCCGATAGAGGCAGGCCCAACTAAGCTAGTGTCTTGGCTGCTATCATTCCCATTCCCTTCGAAAATCACCTTGTCCTCAAGGTGGTAAGAATCTTGCAAAGTCTTTCAATCCTCCCTTGAAGTTTCTTCAGGAGGCAAACCGACCCATTGGACAAGAACCAATTTTTTTGGCGGGTTTGAAGTAGAGTCCCATCTATAGTCCAAGATGGATAGGGGTGTAATCACAGGTTTATCATTTAGCAAAATTAGGAGAAGATCTTGATGGGGAGGGATAGTCCCATCTATAGTCCAAGATTGAACCGTGGTGAAGCTTGAGAAATAAGCAGTGAAATACAGGGTGAATTTTGGAAGATGGAGGTAAGGCCAACCGATATGCAACAGGGCCAATTGTTTCATTAATTTGGTAAGGACCATAGTAGCGCTTACCGAGCTTGCTATACTGATTACCGGAGACTGAGGTTTGTCTATAAGGGCGGAGTTTCACATACACCCAATCACCAACTTGGTATTGGACATATCTACGATGACAATCAGCTGAGGCCTTCATTTGTTCTTGCGCCTTGAGTAATTTCCTCCTAAGTGATTGAAAAAATCCTCTCTAGTTGATAAAAGAGAATCCACAGCTTCGACAGAAGAGGTTCCCACGAGGTAGGACAGGATGTTGGGGGTGGTTTGCCATAGGTTACCTGAAAGGGAGTGAGCCCTACAACTGAGTGATGTGCAGTGTTGTAGGACCATTCGGCAAGGCTAAGGTATTTGCCCCATTGTGAAGGTTGATTGTGCACAAAAGCTCGCAAGTATTGCTCCAAGACTCGGTTGAGGACCTCGGTTTGGTCATCGATTTGCGGATGGTAGGAGGTGCTTATTTGAAGCTTAGTGCCATTCAACTTAAATAGTTCTTTCCAAAAACTGCTCATGAATACTGGGTCCCTATCGGAAATGAGACTCTTTGGGAAACCATGGAGTTTGCAAACCATATCCAAGAAGAGTTGGACAACCTTGAAGGCTGTGAAGTGAGAAGGCAACATGCCGAAATGGGCGCCCATGGAAATGTGATCCACAACAACCAAGATGATTGTGAACCCATGGTAAGGTTGCAGACCTGTGATGAAGTCTAGAGATGAGTCTTCCCATGGGTTGGAGGGAATCGGAATTGGTTGGAGGAGTCCCGCTGGTTTCTTGGTGACATATTTTGTGTGTTGGCAGTCTTGGCATTCCAGTACAAATTTGTGAACATCATTTTTCATTGCAGGCCAGTAGAATTTTTCCATGAGGCGACTCAAGGTCTTCGCAACTCCCATATGTCCTCCAATGGGAGATTTATGGAATTCAGCCAGCAACAAGAGAATGAAGGAATTACCCTTATTAATCCAACTGCGATTTTTGTACAGTAACAAACCAGAACAGAGCTTGTGATGTGGAAAGTTTTCTGGATGTTGCTGCACTTGTTGTTGAAGGGCCACAAAATCATCACAGAGTTGTAATTCCCTCTTTAGATCATCTAAGAATTTGAAGTGTGGAATGGACAAAATCCAACTGGCTTCAGCGCTTGGATCATGAACACGTTACAACGCGTCAGCTACTGTGTTGTGCTTGCCTGCTTTGTACCGGATGCAATAATCATATCCCAGGAGCTTTGCGAGGTAGATTTTTTGTTCTGTTGTTTGCACATTTTGACTCATGAGCTCCATAAGACTTTTATGGTTAGTCATGATAATGAAGGGGTGACCAACCAGGTATTGTCTCCAATGTTTCACAGCTGCAGTAATAGCATGCAACTCTCTAACATATGTTGAAGATCACAAAAGCTTGGGACAAAATTGTTTGTTGAAGTAAGAGATTGGATGACCATCCTGTAACAGAACTGCACCCAAACCATAACCAGAGGCATCAGTTTCAATAATAAATGTTTTAGAAAAATCAGGGAGGGCGAGTACCGGGGTAGTGGACATGGCGGATTTGAGGGTGACAAACGCCGCTTGGACATCAGGATTCCAATTGAACTGGCCTTTGCGTAATAAGAGTGTGAGCGGAGCAACAATTTTAGCATAGCCTTAAACGAACCTGCGGTAGATCCCGATGAGCCCCAAGAATCCTTTCTAGGAACGAATGGAATTTGGGACTGGCCAGTCTTGCATTGCTTGGACTTTGGTTGGCTCGGGCTCGACACCGTTAGCCAACACGATATGCCCGAGATATTCAATCTTACGTTGTCCAAATTCATACTTGGATTGCTTGAGGTAGAATTACCCTTCCCTTAATTTATGAAATACCAGTTCCAGGTGGTGCACGTGTTGTTCGAGTCGATTACTGTAAACCAGTATATCGTCGAAAAATACCATAATAAAGCGGCAGAGGAATGGCTTGAAGAGGTCATTCATGGTACCTTGGAAGGTTGAGGGAGCATTACAGAGACCGAATGGCATTACCCGGTACTCGTAATGACCTTGGTGTGTACGGAACGCCATCTTGGGTATGTCATCGGGCTTCATTAGAATTTGGTGAAACCCTTGTGTTTGGTCGAGCTTGGAAAACCAGCTAGCTCCTCCCAACTCGTCAAGCAGCTCGTCGATCGTTGGGATGGGGAATTGATCCTTCACCACAATGGAGTTCAAAGCCCGGTAGTCGATGCAGAAGCACCAAGTTCCATCCTTTTTCTCGACAAGTAAAACCAGAGAAGAAAATGGACTTCGACTTGGTTGAATTATACCAGCAGCTAGCATTTTCTCTACCTGACGTTTAATTTCCTGTTTTTGAAAGTGAGGGTAGCGATAGGGTCGAACATTTATGGGGGAGGCATCTGGGTGGAGATGTATAGTGTGGTCGGTTGTTCTAGGGGGAGGTAGGGAGGTGGGTTTCTGGAAGACTGGGAGAATTGGGATAGGAGAGGCGTTACTAGGTCAGGGATGAGGGAATGGGTCTTTTGGGTCATGCAAGAGGGATCCAAGGTGTGGCCCAATTGTATATGGAAGAGAGCTGTGCCCCTGTGAGTTTGAATCAAACGCTTCACTTGCTGGTGTGAAATATCGATTGGTGCAAGTCGAGAGTGACCCTTTAGCTCAATGGGTTGGCCATTTTGTGTGAAGGACATGGTTAGGGAGTTATAATCTATTAAAACAGGGCCCAATTTCTTTAGCCATTCTACCCCAAATACCAGGTCTGCCCCACTGATTGGCATAACAAAGAGGTCCACCAAAAATAAATGATTTTGGATTGAAACTTGGACATTTCGGTAGACTTGGTCACAAGTAAGTTCACTGCCATTTCCCACCATGACATGGAGTGTCTTGGTTTGTTGGGCTGAAAGTTGGAGGAAGCGGACCATCTTGTCCTGCACAAAATTGTGGGTGCTCCCCCCATCAATCAGGATGATAACTTCATGGCCACCAACCTTTCCAATCAAGCTCGGCATTGAAGCTAGGGGTGAGCATCGGGCGGGTTCGGGTGGGGTTTGTCGGGTTCGGGCGGGTTCGAGGTAAGAAAAATGGAATCCGAACCCGCCCATCTATACATCGGGTTGGCGGGGTGCGGGTTGGTCGGGTTTTGGGCGGGTTGAAACGGGTTTAGGATTTTTAATTATTTAATTTTATTCGAAAAAATTAAAAAAAAAAAACCAACGAGCCTAATTAAAATTTAAGGCTTTCAGCCCAATTAAGTACAAAAAAAAAAAATAATAGAAGAGGGGAAAAAAAAGCTAAGATCCAGTCTTGGTAGCCCATTCTCCGTAAAAAAAAAAATTTTTTTGTTATGAGCGGGTCGGGTCGGGTACCGATGGGTGATATAAACCAGACCCGAACCCGCCCGCTCTTATCCATCTAAAACCGAATTTTCCACACCTCCGCCAAATCGCTCAACCCGATGATTCGTAACGGGCGGTTTCAAGGGTCATGCAATTTTGCTCACCCCTAATTGAAGCTGATCTGCGTAGGGGAGGCGCTGCTGGCAACTTCGATTGTAGGAGGCGGTTCAGGGGTGGAGTCTGTGGGGATTTCCAGATCCAGGTTCTCATCTTCCTCGGCAATGATGAGGAAGCAGCAGGATTTGCATTTGTGTGCAGGGGTGTACCTTTCGTTGTAATTTCAGCCGGGGTCAGACGTTTGAAGGTTGTTTTCGGGGTGGGTAAGAGTGGGGCGGTGGTAATCTAGGCAGTGGAAGAGGGCAATGTGTAAGTGGGTGGGTGGAAGGGTTTCGGGCGGGGGAGGCGTTTGGAATCACTGAGCTTGTCTTCTTGGAGTTTGGCAAGGGCGGCGGCTTGGATTAAAGTGAGGGGTTGGAGATCTTGCACCTCGCACGAATGTCGGCGGTGAGGCCGAAAATGAAGCAGCTGAGGAGGAAGGTATGTGGGAGGCCCACAATGCGGCTAGGCGTTCAAACTCAGAGAGGTAGTCATTAACAGAGCCTCGCGGGTGGGTAAGAGTGGGGCGGTGGTAAACTGGGCAGTGGAAGAAGGCAATGTGTGAGTGGGTGGGTGGAAGGGTTTCGGGAGGGGGAGGTGTTTGGAATCACCGAGCTTGTCTTCTTGGAGTTTGGCAAGGGCAGCGACTTGGATTAAAGTGAGGGGTTGGAGATCTTGCACCTCACGATGGATGTTGGCGGTGAGGCCGTAGATGAAGCAGCTGAGGAGGAAGGTAGGTGGGAAGCCCACAATGGAATTGGCTAGGCGTTCAAACTCGGAGAGGTAGTCGTTAACAGAGCCTTGCGGGTGGGTAGGAGTGGGGCGGTGGTAATCTAGGCAGTGGAAGAGGGCAATGTGTAAGTGGGTGGGTGGAAGGGTTTCGGGCGGGGGAGGCGTTTGGAATCACTGAGCTTGTCTTTTTGGAGTTTGGCAAGGGCGGCGGCTTGGATTAAAGTGAGGGGTTGGAGATCTTGCACCTTGCGGCAGATGTCGGTGGTGAGGCCAGAGATGAAGCAGCTGAGGAGGAAGGTAGGTGGGAGTCCCACAATGCGATTGGCTAGGCGTTCAAGCTCAGAGAGGTAGTCGTTAACAGAGCCTTGCGAGTGGGTAAGAGTGGGGCGGTGGTAATTTGGGCAGTGGAAGAGGGCAATGTGTAAGCGGGTGGGTGGAAGGGTTTCGGGCGGGGGAGGCGTTTGGAATCATTGAGCTTGTCTTCTTGGAGTTTGGCAAGGGCGGCGACTTGGATTAAAGTGAGGGGTTGGAGATCTTGCACCTCGCGGCGGATGTCGGCGGTGAGACCGGAGATGAAGCAGCTGAGGAGGAAGGTAGGTGGGAGGCCCACAATGCGATTGACTAGGCGTTCAAACTCAGAGCTAGTCGTTAACAGAGCCTCGTTGGGTTAGTTTGAAGAGGGCACCTTTTGGATCGTCGTAGTATGACGGTGCAAAACGAAGCTCCAGAGCCTCCAAGAGACCTGTCCACGAGGTAATATGGCCATTCTTAAACATCCACTGGTACCATCCAAGAGCTGGGTCGTCAAGGTAAAAGGAAGCGACTCGGATCTGTTCATCCTCCGGGGTGCTGTGGTAGTCGAAGAACTGAGATATCTTAAATATCCACCCTATGGCATCGGTGCCATCGAAGCGGGGGATATCAAGCTTCATGAGGTGCTTGGTAGGGGGTGGTTCGGGTTGACTAGAGGTGTCATCATCAGAGGTGGAATGAGTGTTTTCAAGGTTGGTTGGTGAGGATGGTGTCCAGTTTTGTTTCAAAGTTGGTTTGTGAGTGGTTGATGGAGGCGACTTGCTCCTCGAGGCGGTCAATACGGGCGACGTTGGAAGACATGGTTACGTCAATGAAAGCACCAGATGATAGGGACTCACTATATTTCACAGAAATTAAGAGGGAAACAAACTATTTTTCTCTGAATAATTCTCCGACCTTTCCATTCCATTCACTGTTCATATATATAGAGCTTCATACAGTCATGAGAATTTGAAAAAGGAATCTTTCCAATAGCTGACAAATATATCCTAGGCTAATACGGAAATGCAATACTGCAAAAGGTAAATGCAACATAGCAAAAAGTAAATAACATATCCTATGACTAATGAAGAGCTCATCCTTAGGTAATAACAAACTCCTAAAGCTACGAGTACCAGTTTTCCTTGCTCTCCTTAGTGGCTGTAATCGTCCCAGGCTTATGACCTTCTTGGGTTCCTTCTAGGCCTCTCATTTGGAGGAGATGATGGTTCAGCATTGTTTGGCCCATTGAGTCCAATAGAGACAGGCCCAACTAAGCTAGTGTCTTGACTGCTATCATATTTTTGTCACACCTAAAGATAGAATGAGAATATAGATATATAAAAAAATAAGGTGGACTTTATTACAATTAGATGATGAAAATTATAAAAATATGAAGTGATATGTATAAGTGTATATATTACATAAATAAATTACCAGTGAAAAAAAGTGACATACATATCCTATTTGACTATGTGATCTAATCAGAAAAGAATTGTGCAAAAATGAGACGCAATCGTGTATAATCAATTATCCAAGGACAACTCAGCCTAATATTTGCCACGTCTTTCAATTTTTTCCACATAAGTAAATCATCCTACGTGGCTACTCGCGACTCGCTACGGTCAGCATATTCCTCTGTTGCTCTATGCGTTGCAAACTAGCAATGTGTCTTGACATAAAAAAGAGGAATTCCCTGAACACACGAAACCTAGGACCGCTGCCCAGTCACTGTCGCTCCCCCATCCCAGCACATCAACCCTTCGACCACCTGGCAGCATCGCCACCAAGATCAGGACCCATGCGCGTCGTCGATCGCCCGCCCCTTCTCTCGGTGTTACGCTGTGCAGGTGAAGGGCCAACTCCCTTAGGTTCTTTCAATGCTCTGTTCCTTATTTGATCGGCACGATGGTGCTATACACCTGCCCTCGCCGTCGTCGGGGATGCTATACCCCTGCTTCGCTTCGTCGTTGACAGGCACCAAGGCTAATTGAGTTTCAATGTGTGTGAGTGTGTTTCTTTTCTTTTCTTTTTTTACAAAAGATATGATTGTACATCAGACTCTTTGTAATTGTAGTTCCCATCGACTGCTTTACTTTATCATTCTTTGTTGATTAATTTACTGTCAATTGCATCATTTTGTTTCTATTAGTTTATAAATTTAGCATCACAGTCCACAAAATGGACATACTATTACATCACATTTGCTCTCTCTATTGTTCCTATTTTTTATTACGTATCTAAATGGTATATAATTCCTATCTTCCTCTTTAAGCTTCATCTTTCATCTGTCTATTGCATAAGAACCTATGAGTTGCTCAAAAAAATTTCTTGCTCTATGCTTATTTTCTCTTGCTTTAGTTAACATGCTGATCATGACCCATGAGTAACAGCTTTCCCATGTTGTTCTTTTAACTCTGCATTTTTTATATTCCATTCTTCAATATTTGTTATTAGTATTACAATTTCTAATTTTACTAAAAACATTGGCTCAAGATTTTTCTAATTCTCTTTAGCTTCAACTTCTCATTGACTGTGTTACTGGGCATTTAGGAAATGAGAAGGTTCGTCCTATTTTCCTCTACAAAAGCTATCAGGCTGATGATTATTTTTTAACATCATAACATTTTGCTCAATAGTTGGATGCAAGGAAGAGTGATCACTTCAGGTTTTTCTCCATTGTGATAAAGTATCGACAAGCACATGAAATATTCAGTCATGAAAATTTTCTCAGCAAGGTAATTGCTTCTCATTTTAATGAGCTAATTATGCAAACACATTGCCATTTTTCTGTAAAAAAAAAAAAAAATGCCGCAATCTGTGCTTGTGGAACAATTTATTTTTTGCAGAATGACATAACATGGCATGAAGACAATTGGGACAACTATGACATCAAATTTCTTGCATTTTCGTAAGAATATATGCATATAATCAATTGGAAAATTAGAGAAAAATCATATTGCATTTTTAGAAAAGATTTTTAAAATTTTGTTTTTTTGCTTCTTTGAGTCTTTTTAATTAGTGGAATGTCTATTGCTGATAACCGAGACTGGCTTCACAGCTCTTTGTTTTCCCCGCTATGCTTATGTTACGCATGTGAATACAAGCTTCATGACAGAAGTGGACGAGATATCTAACTGGCTTTTAATGCCCATGACAACTTTATGAAAGTTTTGCTGCCCACGTGGCACATCCCCAACAAAGAGAATGTGGTTTTGCTTGGTAAGGTTTCTACCCATTCCACCAATGTTTTGGAATTTATCTCAATAGTTTTACATTATTTTCACTTTCGTGTTTATTTAACTACTTGCAGAAGCAGAAGTACGACGTATGCAAAGGCTAGCTGAATTCCCACAAGTGAGGTATATAAGGAGACAACAACTTAATTTCAGAAGAAATTCTACCATCCTTGCAAATACACGTAAGTATTTGTGATTGAACAAATTATTTTTATCTGTTAATATTTTGAACAAATGCTTTGGATCATTTTCGTTATTGATTTTAGGATATTGTAGCTCAATTTGCTATTATAATGACAATCAACCGTGGTTTATTTACTAATCCTTAATCATCACAAAAATTATGTGAGCAAACACAGACACACACAAAAAGACATATATTTGTTCAGCCCATATCAAGCACTTTTAATGGAATTTGTGCCAACAGGTGGAATGATGAATCCAGTTACTGACCTTCCTTCAAAATCGGCTGTCTTTCATGTCAATCTACATTCATCCCTAGGATATGAATAATTTTTGCTATTTATTAATCCATATTTGTATTTTGTATTGAAAGCAATAGAAGAACTTTTCAAACTTTAGCCCCTTCTTTTCGAGATGTTAACTTTGGGTTAATTTAACAGACCTTTAGTGTATACTTGACAACTTTTATGAAAGAATATGATTGCAGTTGTTCAACATTGTTAAAAAAAGTCGCTTCCAATATTTAATATTTTACTTCTACATGCTTTTGGCATAATTTCCCATATTTCATGTACTTACTATGCAAGTTCCAAAGTTTGGAATTTTGGTTTCAGTTACTGACAATATAAAAGCCTTGCACATGCACATTTTTTGTGCATGCACGCACATTTCAGTGCTTATATCTGTGCTATCATCTCATCTTGAAATTTACATTGTACTTAATTAAAGTGACATTAGGATATTGTTTGGATAGGTTAACATGAAAACTATAAATATGCATGTAGCTTAGTAATTAAGGTAAATTTGCTACTGAAAGTCAAAAGATTATTCTTCACATGGAAATTATTCATTAATAAGACACCGAAACTAAAAAATAGCATTAAAATGCACCCCTGTAGCATCTATTAGATGCTCAAATTGTTATTTTTACCGGTTGGTCATCTTTATTTTACTTTCATTTTCTCTATTCTTTTGTTTTCACATTTTTTATTGTACATTTTCCCCTTTCCACATGGTTCATGGAAGGGCATCTTTAAATCTATTGGATAAGCCAAAGATTTTGTTAAAAAAGAAACTGGAACCACTTAGTACAAGAGGTACTAAGAGGAAAACTGTCACCAAAAGAATACAAAGAGGCTGCAAAAATTGTTGCGGCACATACAAATTACAAAAGCAGCCTAACAAGAATCAAAGCTAATTAAGGAATGCATGTTTAATTACATAGTACTTTGAATCCTTTTCCATATTTTTGGTGGAGCATTTTGGTTTTTTATTTTTTTTGGAAAGGCAAATGTTAGAAATTATAGTTGTTATGTTAATTTTCTCCTCTTTAGTCAGGGTTTGAACCTCGGGATCTCTTACTCCTCCAACTCCTTATACCCTTACCAAATCAGTTGAGTTATCCAAGCCCCCTACTGGAGCAATTTGGTTCATCTACGTTTCTTCTCTATTCCCTATTTTCCACAGTAGCATTACTCTAAATTTTAATTCTATTAGCAACTTTTAAAAAAATGAAATTGACATGCTTATACTTATAGGTTTTTCAATATTTCACCTGCTTTTAGAAATGGATGTGGTTTATTTTTTGTTTAAAAACATTTAATATAAGTTTCTATGCTACTAATCATTTGAAGATGATACAGGTTGATATAAGTTACTGTGCTGAAGATGATAGTGGCTATGTCATTTTTGTTATCTTTCAGAGTGTTAACGACTTTCTATTGAAAAAGTGTTGTGTAAACCTATTACCTGCAATGCAGAAGTTTTCATTTTATTTTGGAATGAGTGTACAAGTGTAGTATTTTACAATGTTTGCGTTAGTGTGTCTATGCTATTAATGAAAAGGTGATTGACTGTACCTATTTTTTATGGTAATTCAGAATAAGCCTCTTATTACTTCTCACTTTTCCACACAAATATTGTCTCTGATTGCAATCTCTTTCATCGTCAATTTATTATCAATATAACACTATTAATTTTTTTTTATAAAAAAACTGCAACTGCACGTGTAGGTCACAATCTAGTGAGATAATTCGAGTAGAAATGGTTAACTAAAATTTCTCATTGCAAATAGAGAAAGAAGCGAGTGATAGTGTCACCTGAAGGGGGTAAAAGCGAAAATTTAAAATCGGTGATCGATATTAGTTATCTTAAGGGGGACTATGATTATAGTCGGGAATTAATTGCTAAATTGCAGCATCGAACCAATATGTGTAGCCGAACAGCAAAACGTTGCGTGTCCATACGAAAATTTCCCATGCTTTGTGTGTGCCGTGTGGTCCAATTTAGTGAGTTTGATGTGATAAATGAAAGGAAATTGTAAAAAGGACATGAAACCCCACACCCGCACATGGTGTTGGCATACTGGTATTATGGTAGTCATTGATAAGGTAAATGAGACAAAGCAGAACATCAAAATCTTAGTCTAGATTCATAAGCACAAGAGGCCATTGCCATCGACTGACTACAAATACCCCCACCTCCGTTTTAGGCGTGTTTCATTATTTTCATGCGGGAAATTCACATTAAGTTCCGCAGAGAAGGATAGACACATAGGACCAAATTTGAAGAGCCGTAAATCTAAACTTTTTATCAACCAAAGAAAAATGCACAAGTTTCTTGAAACTTAAGGTTGATTCTAGGTAGCCCCCTCATAAACTTTTGAATAAGGGATGTTCATCAACCGATCCAAATCGATTCAAACCGTAAAAATTGATCCGAAAAACCAAAAACAGAAAAAACCGCATTTTTTCATTGGATTGAATTGGATTTTGGATTCTCTAGTGAAACCCAATCCAATCCAATCAAAACCGATTTGTTATATATAAATAGTAATATTTTTTAAATTATAGTATTACTCATGCTTGAGTATTGTTTTTCATACTTTTATGTCCCTCATTCTCTTTAATACTTTTGTCGGAATGACATATATGAGACTATTTAAAATATTAATGTCTTGAAGTTATATTTTGAAAAAAGTTTTGACGCATAACATATATATACTTAATTGAGTAAATATGAAAAATAGGAAATCAACTAAGTAAATTTGAAAAATAATTAGCTATAATTTATTTGTAATTTATTCGAGGAAAAAAGGGATAAGTGAGAGTAGACATAGAGAATTAACATAAAAGAACATTTAATATAAAAGAAAGTGTTAAAAAATATCAATAGTTATTTTTTCTCAAACTCCCAAATTTAAATTTTGCCAAGAGTTCTCTAGAATTTTCCTCCATCGTCATCAAATCAAATAATGATTAATAAGGAACAAATTGTTTATGTCTTTCATAAAGGTTCTACCGTTCTATTATAAAGAGATGCTAAAATAAGTATTGAGCATCTTAAATTAGTTCACTTAAATGAAGATTATCTTTTGTCCACTATTAAATAAGTAAAGATGACACTTGACATAAGAAGAAAAAAAAAAGACAAAAACCGACTTATCCAATCCAATCCAAACCGCATATGATTGGATCGGATTTTTTTTATGGAAGCAAACCGATCCAATCCAAACCGTACGTTGTTGGATCGGATGACTTTTTAGCTCAAAACAGATCCGATCCAATCCACGAACACCCCTGCTTTTGAATACCCTAATTAAACCATCAAAGTACGGAAATATTACGTGGAATGACAGATCTTTCATCCAGATTTTATATTTTTCATCATACAATTATCAACTCATCATTACTTTTGGCTAAAAAAAATAAATAAAAAATCATCATTACTTATTTTATAGATATTTTCAAAAATAAGTTATATTTCATACTAAAAGAATAAATATTCAAGTACGAGTGTTATGAATACAAAAAATAAACAATAAATATTTTTAGAAAATAGAAATGAAATAAAATCGAGATTTCTACAATTATGCACAATTCCTCGATTCAACGTGTGATGTGTATCAATGAAGTGAAGACTCGCAACCAATCATGATTCATGATTGAAGACTCGCAACCAATCATGATTCATGAGACGGGTTATAAGGTTAACTTTTATGGTTGATGTGAGAAAATTAAGAAGTGAATTGATAAGGAATTAAGAGTTCAAATCTCACTCAATAACAAAATACTAATATTAACACCAACATTTATGTATAAAAAAAAATCGTCATTCATGAGATTCCTACTAACGTGCTAAAAAAGGGAAACGCAAAAATACAACTTTTTTTCTTCCCCAACAGACACGTTGCCAACAGTTGTCTCGTGAACATAAAATCCAACCAGAAATTTCCGTTTGGTGATATAGACCAACAAAAAATTCAAAGCCAGCATACACAAGCAATCCTCGACTTTAAACGTGATTATCTGCAGTTATTTGCACTATCATTTACAATATATCCTGAGCATGAGTAACATTTTCCATATTGCCAGAGCAGACATATTCCAACTTAATTGAACAACTCACAGAAAAAGAAAAACCCCGCATTTTCTGTGCTTTACTGTACAATTATTAATTAATTTTACTAGAAATGAATACAAATAGTTGTTGACACTCTGAATACCGATTATTGAGCAACAATCTACAGACAGAAATAGGTCCAAGATGCCAGCCTTACCTAAAAAGACTTTCAAAAACAGGCATCTTAGGAAAAGAAAGCTCCAGCTAACCTCTTCAGAAACAAAAATGATCAAAATTCTAACCTGTCTTTTCCCCCACAGGGAATAAGGTCCATATCTATGTTCGGCATGTAAACTCCTTCACCACTCCCACTTCTTCTTTGAACAAAAAAAGATGGGTACCAGTAAACAAAACCTAACCTCTGTCCATTACATCCTCTACCGTGCTCTCAGTTGCCTTTCTACGTAATAGGGCCTTGAAAATTGAGAAAACCGCAACCAGGGCAATTTGTAAATGCTCACAGCTACTTGTCTTTATACATACTTGCCCCATTTTGCGACTATTTATATTAACACTACAAGATGCTCTCAGGCTTCGACTTAGCCTGATCTCAGACTGTAAACTTCCACTCAAAACCATCTCTTTATTGAAGGAGAGAGCTGTCATTGTCAGAGTTAAATTGTCATTTCTTACAGGATAATCTTCCCCTCGTAAAGTAGCTTCAAAACTCCCACCATATGCCACTTGTCCAGGGCCTTCCATGCGTCCTGCACTCATGACAAATTTTAGTCTCTTCCCAACTAACACAGTATCCTCAAGTTTTGCACCCAAATAATACTTATTCGCAAAAAGACGTCAAAGAAACACCACAGTCAGCTACATTGTGCTTTATGTTTCTCAACTTTGTGTTGCCATGAATTGTACATACCAGATCTTTACCAGCAGTTTGAACATCAACACCCACAGAGTAAGTAGGACCCCAGGGATCAACATAAGCTGCAGCACACTCAGATTGAATATTGAAATCCTTCTTGTCCTTGTTCATCTGTCCAACAACTGAAGCATACACATTCTCCTTTATTTCTGTAGCTGTCTCCAAGTTTATGCCATCGAAGCCCACATCATGATCCCATCCTTGGGGATCAAGAACAGGTCTCACAAGCCATTGATCATTCGCAACAAGGCAACGATATCTATGTACAGGGCAATCTGAGTCAAAACTTGGAGGAACGGCCATGTCTGGTAACAGAACAGGTTCAGGAGGAGCTTGCTGATCATCAGAATGATCACTATTCAAAAACTTTTGCTCTTTCAAGAGCAACTTCTCTTTGCGCCTACGATGGTCTTCCTTCAACTGTTTCTTTAAGTAAAGAGTCTCCCTGTAATCCATCTCATCCAGATAATCTTTTTTCTGCTGCTTGGACAACTTTTCAAACTGGGATTTTGTCAAGATTCGTATGGATGGAAGTTGATCATATTCATCTTCTTCAGTATCTGAGAGTAAAATTTCCTCAATTTCATCATCAATTCCACTTAGATTGGATACAGGGCGATGACGTAAAAGGGATGAGAGGAGATGGGGCAGAGAAGGAAATCGGGCACTTCTTGCTGGTCCCAGTTCTAAACTGTTCTGAAAGTTAAGGAGAGAATTGACATCACCCAGAACTTTGGTGCAAATGCAAAATAACAGGAGTTGCGATCTCCAAACCTGTCCATTCGGAAGAATTTTCTCCCCCATAATATTTCTTGGGCACTGAGGATGGTTCTCAACCAAAAGTACGGGGTTTTCAAGTCTTGAATCAGACACTGCCTGGTATACATACTGCTGCATTAAGTAAGTACATTGAGAAATATATGACCCATAATTAACAGCATACCCATCAGGTCCTTCTGGAATAGCAGAAGAAGAATGAGTCATGACTAGGATGGTGTTAAACCAGATTGCTGCACCAAATACTTCAGTTATAAGTTTCAGAAGTGGTAAGTCAATATAGCCAGCATTAATAAGATCAAGCCGATCAAAATACAAAACAATGTCTGGAGGGGACTTTCTAATGAATCTCTTTACAGAAAGCATGATCCTCTTATTTCTCTTCACATTACTGGTAGAGGAAGGCAGGAAACCAGGGGTATCAATAAATGTTATTTTAAGCCCATTGACAGTTCCTACAACTTCTTGGATGCAATTAGTAGCAGGTCGAAATGCATCAGTGATAGTTTTTTCTTGACCAAGTATAGAATTTATCGTAGCACTTTTACCAACTCCTGTTTTACCTAGGACAAGTATTCTGCAGGAGAAATCCAGTTGTGGAATCCCAGTTGACTCCTGTTGGCTTGCTGTTGCTCGGGCTCTACTGCTACTATGATTAACTCTCCTCAGATCTGGTTCCACAGCACGAATCAAAGTTGCCAGGTGCATCCGATAAAGAACCTTTGCAACCAAGACATTTTCTTGAGGCTGGCCAAGGCGCTGGAGCAGGCGAAAGAATTTAACCTGGAGATCCTCAACCTTTGTGAAAGTATCCTTCTGTCTTCCATTGGCATTATGTTGAGGTTGAGAAATTTCAGTATCTGAAACTTGCTGCAAGGTGGAATTATGCTGACTACTCTGGTTATCATAAGAGGAGTTTGATGTGTCAGAAGGAACTTCTGATGCTACCAAACTAGCTGAGTGAGCTGAACCTGAGAAATACCATATGTATCAGTTCTATCTAAGATGTACTGATGATAGATATTTCAATCAAAATCAGAATTGGTGCAAATATTGATTCAGAATTGATTGTCAGGTATGGAATTTAGTAACACTAGCTTCAGTCATTATTATGAACATGCGAGAAAAATACCCTCAAACCAACATCAGAAAACCTCTTTTATTTAGTGAGGAATTTTGCATCCCTAGAACTAACAATTTATTTCAATTTACTTGTTGAAAATAACCCTTCTATTTCTCCCAACAACAAAAGAACTAACAAGTAACAACCAGCAAAAATCTAGAAACTATATCATTGTTGCAATTCCTGAAGAAATAGAGGGCAGATACCAGCCCATAGAGGGAGCCCAGCAGCCCCAGCCACCTTAATATGCAATTTTAAGTTCTTGAATAGAATGGTCATTAAGTATTTAATTTTAGGGTCTTGCTAACGAGTGCCCTTAGGGCATTGGTTAAGGAATACATAAAAGAAAAGTTTGTATTGGAAAACTGAGGAAAACTGAGTTTAACACTTTTCGATATACTAAATACATCATTTTCCATACAAAATTTCCATTATTGATTGCTTAAACAATGCCCTAAGGGCACTTGTTAGCATTCTCCTTAATTTTATTATTAAGGTAAGATTATTGAATTTTCTTACACCCTCAAAGTAATTGTTCAATCATAGATGAGTAATTCACCTAGCTGAAATATTCATTTGAATCCCAGCAATAGCCTTTTGGCAAGACAGCATATCTATGTCCCCAAAGTGTCCCCATTTCAAAGGCATTGCATTATCAATTCCAAACAAAGCTTACACAGTTTCTCTATATGCAGGTAACACTCCCTGCTGGGTTTAGTGGTTAAGCACCCCAAACAAACAAACAAAGAAAAATATCTTCTATACCCCTTCCAATGGCGGGCCTAGGCATTTTGATATATACTACAAGTCTAATACTAGTCAAATGCTGGCCTATGAAGAAGTACATATCACGTTATGTGATTTGAAGATGTTACTAGTGGTAGATAAACTATTTATCTTCTGAGTTTGACATGCATAAATAATAGCGCAAAACCATAACCCTGATGGTGTAAGATCTTCTCTTGTGAGAAGTTATCTAAGTGTATTTCTAGTAAATTCGACACAAACAGTTAAAATCAGGGTTGTACCTTGCTCACTATTTTCTTCATCCCGATGCCCTTCACCATAGTAACTATCACTGCCTGATAATGGTGTCGACGAGATCAGTGAATTGGACAGTATCTGAGAGAAAACCCAATCTCTAACACCTTTCATCCTACTGCAATGTATGAAAGGAAAAATCCATATAACTAAAATGAGTAAAATCTGATAGTTTAAAAACGTTGACCCAGAGAGATATTTCCCTTTTTCTTAAAGTAAAAACAACAGCTCAAAACGGAGGTAGAAACGTCAATGGAAAATATTCATGGCATGGAATCAACAAACCATACTTGTGTTTCTTCTTATAGGATCCTCAATTGAATAACATGTTCCTGATTTGAATTTTGAAAGGATTCAATCGATGTGCATAGACAAAAAGTGGCTAACCAATTAGAAGTCAACGTTAAAAATGGAACCCTTTAAATCTATTTACTTTTGAAGCATCACTTCAGTTGATAACGGTCAGTTCAACAAAGGGACATTAATGATTAGATAAGATAGCCCTTGATTCGGATACAACTAGAGTCTGATGGATAAACAAATAGCAGCGAAAGAATGAATTATAACAATTAATTAATGAAAATAACAATTCACTGAGTGAGAAAAGAACGCAATTAAAACGCGAAAAGCAGTTCACCTAAAATATTAGATTGTTGGACTCGACCACCTGGAAAATGGAGCATCAAAGAAGAATAATATGAAAAGCAAGCAAAACACGTTTCAGGATAGTCAAATCCCAAGAAGCATGTTAGCTTCGGTGGGTGGGGAACCTGATAGTGTGGTAAATAACGAGAAGTTGATCGAGAATCTGTGAAGGAAGGAAGAGAGAAAACCCCTAATTGAGGAGAGAGAAAGGATGAATAAGGAAGAGTATAACCCGAATGAAAGTGGAAAGGAAGATGAAGTATGTATGAGGGGAAGGGGGAAGAAGAAGAATATGTTGGTAAATGAGATGGATAAGACAGAATGAGACGACACCTCACACACTCATCTCTCTCTTTTGTTTTCTTCGGCCTCCGGTCTTTATGTACGCCTCACATTCAACTCAATTCAAGCCCCGTGATTCTCAAAAACAAACAAACTATAATTTTAAGCTCACCTAACCCAATTATCTTACTACTACTTCTTCTTTTTTTTTTTTTTTTTGAGCAAATCTTACTACTTCTTTTAATTACTATAATTAAATATTTTTTATATTTTTTTAAACATTAAATATACTTAACTTTTCATTAAATGTTTTTATTAAAAATATTATGAGAATTTTTAAAAAAATATATATCAAACTCCTATATATATTAATTTTTTAATTTTATTTTAATATATTTTCAAATCTAAGTTATCACTACTAATTCCATTAATTGTTAGCTTATTTTGATTTAATTCCTTTTTTTAGGACAAATATTTCTAAAAGAAAAATAGTATACTCTCTAAAGAGTGGTTATATCTCTTAATAGTACTGTCATGTGTAGAATGGCCTATATCTTTCTTAGTTTCTATTTTTTAATCTTTAAATTTAAATTCTAAAATTAATTATGCATATCTTCTTTTAGATTTAAATATTTTTATTAATTTATAGTTTTTAGATTTTTTTTAGAACTTGGGTATCCTCTTCCAACAATGTTCTTCCATACGCTGAACCGGGAATCGAACCCCGACTACATACTTAAATGACCCGGTTATCAACCAACCGTACACACCATATTGGTATAGTTTTTAGATTTTACTTGAATTAATTATGTTTATATTATTATTTATAATTTAAATATTTATAAAACATTTTATTTTATTTTATTCCAAATTTAAAAGTATTTAATTGATATCTAATCGCTACACCATTAACCAATTACAAATCGTCACGTCATTAAAAACATTTGACCCTTATTATAACTATTTTAAATAGTCACGGATAGGTAAATTATAACTATCCAGGCTTATCCAATGTACGTCATCATTGTGGGCTCCATACCAGAAGTCAACCGATTCTCACTGAATGACGACGACTAAATTGAATACGTAGAAGAATCATGAGATCTCGTTGACAATGTCATCTACGTCCTTTTCTCCCCCTCTTGTTTGTCCTCGTCATTTATATCCATGAATTAATCTGGTAATACAGATGACTCTGGATCATTGTGTATAGACAACAACGAAATCACATTGTCATCTTAAATGCAAGACGTTTATAAGAGCCACAAATAAGTTTAAATTTAAGGGAGAAAAAAATGAAAGGAAAGAGGAGTGGAGGATTGAAAATGAACAAATGAGGTGAAAAAAACAACGGAGGATGTAAAAGACTATGGAGAAGGATGACCGCGAGCCTCCTAGTTTATCACAAGGGCCGACATCGAAGGTGAGGGAAGTGCAACAAGGAGACCTTGGCGACAGTGCAGGGCGCTATTGAGGGCCATCGTAGAAGGGGCAATAATAGGGTAGGGGTGAGAGATGGTAGGGTGGATGGGGTAAAACGAAAATAATAAAACTAGCTAGGTTAAATTTTAATTTCAAAACTTATAATATAATCTTTCAAGGGACAAAATTGTAAGGCATACCATACCCTTCATTGTGAAGGAGCACCATAAAGGCACCTTCAAATGAATTTTATTTTTATATATACAAAAAATTTAGGGTGAGGAGATTATGCCCAGTTCAAGATAGAAAACCTTCGTGCTCTATAAGACTTACAAAGCGGATTTATATTTTACCTCCCTAAGGAGACCAAAGGATGCTCGAACTTGATGAGATACGGGACCCCGTCATACCTATTGGATCAAACCCTTGAGATTAACCTTCAAACGAATCTTTAACATGTGTAAAGTTGTGTAAGCCATATTAAAAATACATATCTCAGTTAAGACAACTCCAACCGTGTCAAAAATTGATTCATGATAGTTGTGACCAAGTAAGAAGTACCCGCCCAAGAAATTCTTGTCACCATTAGAAGATGTAAGTGGAAAAATAGAATCCGCAACTAATTTAAAGAGAAGGAACATGGGTCAAGTGCAAGGTAGAAACTAGAAAAGAAGAAGGCATAAACAACTTTTTTAAGGAATCCATACCTAAAGTTTCCAAAAGTTGGAGTGCCTAAAAAATTCTGGCTCGTTTCTTGCTCCAACTTGAAAGTATAAATTAACTCTCTAACTCCTCTAGAAAAGATAGAGTTGCTAGTTGTAACGCGAAGAAATTATATTTTCCTTTTCTTGTTCCTCATGTTTAAATGGAAAAGCCATGGCATATCATTAGTGTGAAAATTGATATTAACCATGCCATACCAACGACCACCTCTGTGCGAATCATGAGGCGACCTTGTTTATCAGTTGCTTTATAGTAAAGCATCTTCTGTACATAGAACATCATGTAACCCTGAGCGGCCCTCACAATGCTCTCATCAACTCGAGTAACCCAGCGTCATCACACTTGTACCATTGATTGCTTAATCGCAGATATGTCACATAATGGCCAGCATCTAGCTTACCAGTGTGGGTGACAACAGCAAACAACTCAAACTCTGAAGACAACTCATTCGTAGCATCTGGCTCATCTCCATCAAAAGGAAAGATCCTGTTCCCAAACCGGCTCCTCAAGATTGATGAGGAGAGATAAGGTGACATGTCCAGTGAAAAGGGGAACTGCAAATAGCGGTCCACCTTCCTCGGCATCTTTCTTGTTGAAGAATGCTCAAATCTTTTTATATGGAAGCAAGAAACAAGGGAAGCTTCCTTATGGACATCTGCTTGAGAGTTTCCTGCCTCACCTGACACTGCTGACAGAAAAACTTCTGGTCTGACCCCAATCTCTCTGCTCTTGTAAATCTCTCCAAGCATCCCACTAGGGTAGATGTCCCACAGTTTTGGCTCGAACTCATGCAATAAGTGTCACCATTGCAAGTATGATTGGAGGATGCAGCAGCCTTCTTCGCAGAACCCCTTGATTTGGTTCTAAGTCCAGTGAAATGTCTATGCATGGGTCATAAGTTGTTGAAGTGAAACCACAGGCCATACACATAACATCTGATCGCAAGATACCAGAGAATACCCTATGAGCAATACAACAGTCACCAATGCCTGCACCATCAATGAAATGTAATCACACAAGATGTTTCCTCAATCAAATGAATTCAGTTTAAGAGCAAACCTACAATTGACAAACTTTTTACATTTCAGCAATTTTGTTTATATTCTTCAGCACACAAAAGGTAGCAAATAAATTTGCTGTGGGTGTAGGATAATTAAAATTACAAAAGGTAGGCCGGATGTTAAATTGAGGTGTTAAAGTGCAAATAGAACAAGTTAAAAGGATCCTAATTGAAAAACCATTGTCCTGATGTAGAAATAGTGATTTGAAAATGCAGGAAGAAACAATTTACTTCCTTTGCAATTTTAATTACTAAGAAATTAGTTCAGCATTCCGTTCTCAATAATTTTAGAGATAGGTAAAATAAAAGTTAGGAGAGATGACGCACCATACCTTACCAACAGTCTAGCTTGATTATCTCAACATTTTCAAACTATAATTTCACTACTATCGGAGTTTGTCTCACTACAAGCATGAATAAATTCTGAGGTTCACCACATCTAGATGTTGATTATCTTCTACAGATCCAAAGAAAATTCTCATCTTATAGCCTTTAAAATTATGCACGGAAAACCTTGCACATCACAGTTAAAACCAGTTGTTTTAGCATCATCGTCTAGGCCCATCCCAAAATGCAGGGGTCCAGTCTAAAACACATGATTCATAAACACAGAACTAGTTACTGGTTGTATATTACAACAAAGACAACATCATAAATTTATAGGCTCTTGGTGACAATAAGAAGGATATTGAACTTCTCAATGAATCCAAGGAAGCATAACTGAAGTATAAAAGACAGGAAAGAAATGGGTGTTTTATGTGTGATATAACACACACCCAAAGTAGAAACAATTTCAAGGCTACAATCTTAGCCAAGCTATTAGAAAAATCATGGAGTATCAACATTAGTGGTGGCTGCAAACTAATGCAACCTTCTTCCGAGGATAGGACAAGCCTTGTTCAAATAGAGACTAAACATGGCAAAAAGTGGAGCTAACGTTAGCATCATTTGATCTAGAATCTCCTATATGATGAAACGAACAGGCTAAGGAGAAATTGACTTACTGGGACTCACTGGAATGTAGCAGCTAACACCATCATGCCAGCAGGTTGTGGTTGAGAATTATCCCTAATTGTTTGAGGCTTTGAGCAATTGTCAACTCCTAGGGCAACAAGCAAGAGACCTAAACCCTCACCCTGCAGTTAAATATTATGGTAACTCTGTTTATCTTAAATAGTATTTTTAAATCATTTTGAATGTTTAAAAAAAAAAAGACATTGAAGACAGCAAGACATTAGCACTCTGCTGATGATCTTCCATGATCAACTATGATTATGCTGAGCTAATTCATTGACTTGTCACCTGTTGAAATGGATAATAGATGAACCTCTTACACCATCTAAAGGATTTGTCTTCTTAACAACCCCAATACTACTGCTGACTACTATGGACATCGGCATCCTATTAATCTTTAGGTTTCAATTTCTCTCACGACTATTTATCCATATAGTGCTTTTTAGTCTATTAAACAGGGGGACTGAGATAGGCCAAACATATATTTTGGTCATTGAAGAAATCCTTTAACATAACAATAACACCATTATTGAAGATAAGAAGATATGTATAGCAACAATCCATGAATCATAACTTGAATACAGTAAAACAAACATATCTTTAAGATGTGAACAAAAGAACCAAAGAAGCCAGAGCTTCCGAAAAAGTAAGACAAAAGCTGCAAACCATTGTTATGCAAGGCAAGACAGGCCATATTTGGTTTTATCTAGAAAATAATTTGTTGTATATATATATGCAAAAGAAGCCAGTTTACAGATTCTAGTAGTGAAGTACAGGTTGATAGATTTCAACATACCCCACAGGTTATAGTTCTAGTTATATTTTTAATGTTTGGTTTAGGTCTAAATCACAGGAGATAATATAATAACTAATAAGTGACTTCATACAAGGAATCTCTTTCATGCCTCAAATTCAAATTAACTTTTTTTACCAATAATATTATTATATTGTATAATATACACATGGGGTAAAAAGCACTTAAAGAAGGTGAAAAGAATAAATTGGTGTCGCTGTCAGAATACATTACCTTCACTGTGGGGGCTATGGCGATCCTTCTCCACCTTTTCATGGATTCCATCAAGCATGGAAATGAAAAATTCATGGGCATCCTGCTGTTATAACTGGCAAAGTTGGCTGCATGTTGCCACCAACTTTGAAATATATTCAAAGCAACAAATCAAACAGATAAACTTTCTAGTTTCTACAATAAAATAACTTTCCAATGGACTGAAAACCCGAGCTATGATTGGATTGGTGGGAAAGGGATGAGATGGAATGGAATGGGCTACCGTTGTTTTGATTTTAATATCAAGAATGGCTTTGTTCCATTCCATTCCATTTCCATCTCATACTATTGCATTCCATTCACCTGCTAAA